>JAQFZE010001971.1:0-15908 GCA_034695245.1 Dicyrtomina saundersi | reverse complement strand
TCCAATGACTGTAGTGTACATTTTTACAAATTTTTTGGGGGTTATATTTTTACTTGTACATAATCAGAATACAAAATATGTTACACGTTGGTTACAAAAAGGACGACAAAGTTGTATACTGTTTTGCAATTACAAATAGCTACCTAATCTAAAAATTTATATTAAAATTGTACATTTAATTTGCACATGAACACGACAAGTTTTAAAAAAGTAGAATGACTAATTTTATAGCTAGAAAAAGTACAACACACACATATATATGTTTTAAAATGGGTAACACTATGTTCAAGAAATCGCAGACTGCTTCGTGGAAGTTATATTTCGTCATAGTTGTTTTCATCGTCAGCATTGCAGTCGTCGTCCGAGGTTCCAAGGTTCCTAATATTAAAATCTGTGACTGCGCCAGAGGTCAATTCAACTAATGGTGTTAGTGTTAGGCAAAATCCTAGGCAGTAGATATAACTTCATTCCAGTCAAATTCCACATGTTGCTTTGAAGGCTGAGCTTCAGAGTTAGGTTCAGAGTTAGGTTGTTCTTAGGCGACTTCCATGGCATTTAGTTTACGAGACTGTGATTACGTGGTTTCATTGCAGCAAGCTTGGAGTTAGAAGTTTTCAGATATCCCACAAGAGCGTTTATCTCAATAAGACTAAACATATTAGTGCTGTCACCATACGCTGGCCACTTCTGAGAGTAGTTGTCAGATAGGTTGGAGATAATAAATATTTTTATCGCTTCAGTAATGGTGTTTAATGGAAAACATACTCGCACAAAGCAAATAAAGCAATGTGGGTTCTGCCAGTACGGGAATTTTGTAGCCCGATTGTGCGGTTTTTCAGCCATCTCTGTATAATCCCTGTTCTCATAGTATGGCAGATAATCTGTGATATTTTTGCCTGAAAGTAGGTGTTTTTTTTTTCCTTTAACATTTGACTTTTCCACTCCACAATGTTGTGACTTTCAAATAGAGTAAAAAATATTTTTGAATAGTTGCAATGTCCAAAGTTTCATCGGCCAAAATGGGTAACGTGAGTCTGCAGATATTTGTGAAAAATTTCGAGTCTTGAGCGGGTATGCCACGCGCCTACGCAGGCAACAAATCTTTGCTGTTTCTGGTAAATTTGTATGGTGTCACACAAGAAAATGTTTAAATGGTTAGTGGTGGCAACAACGACAGTCTGTGTCTTCCTTGGTTTACTATAGGATTGACTAGATCTTCTCGTTGTTGTTGAGATACGCTTATATTCTTGTCTTGCTGCATGTTGATGCTGGTTATATGACAGTTGTATAGATGATAGTTATATGACGGTTGTGTAAATACAGACAGAATGTTAAAGAGACAAGTTGACACCAAGATTTGAAAAGAAAAAGATTTTGAATTCAGCAAACATAGTGTATTTATAGACTTTTGGATGTCAACGTAGACTCCTACTTACACCTTTTTTTAACAATAATTACAATTGCAATAATGTATTTGAACTAGAAGGAGCAGAAAATGCCACAACTACATATGCATGTGCTTTTGTTTTTCTTTTGCGCATGTGCAGCTATCTACGTGTCGTTCATTCTGGCCTTTGTTCTATTTGTATTCAAGATAATAAAGCTTTTTTGTAATGGAAAACAATGGTCCCTGCAAAAATCAGAAGTATTTAACCAGAAAGGGGTATACACCACCCACCAAGGATCAGATTAATAACAGGTCGCACAATTGGATGACCCTCACAACATTTTAAACTCTTGCCTTGACATCAACTATCTCTTCCATCGGCACAAGTCTAGAAAAACAGCAACACAACATACATTTATTTATCCATTCTACAACACTACTAGTGTCCGGGCATTAATCAACCAGGCTTGATACCGTACATAGCCTGCTGCGTAAATTCTGTACAGTACCACGAACAACCCAGCTACAAAACTGCGCTTAATAACGGATCGTCTATGTACGTATAACTTTCTATTAGGCATTATAACTATTTCATAATGTATTTCTTACATATTTTAATTATTGTATTATAAACCATTGGTTTCTAAATGTAATGTGTTTGTTGCTTTAAAGTGCTATGAGTGATCCATCCCTGGCTGTCCGTACAAATTTAAATAGTATGTGCCGTACCAATCTCACGTTGAAGAAACTCATCATTGTGGAAATTGAAATTGATTCTGTTCGGCCAAAACCTATTATTGGTGCCTGCATTTTGGCATTTTTGGCCCACTTTGAAAACAGAAACCAACATCTTATTGGTAGTGGAACCAGTCAATTAAGAGCAACCTATAGACTCAGCACAACTACCAGCACTGACGATAGTCCTGCAGGCCCTTCTCGTCGTACTCGTCGTTAGTCAATTATAGATCTTGATGAATTTTGAGAATTCTCAAGATCTCACATGGGACTCATTGTTGCCTACATACATCAACCAACTGAATATTTCCAAGGGAATGAATATATTTTGACTGAACTATACAAGTTTATTGTAATATTGTTAACTCAAAACTTTGCTGTACATACCAAAATAAAGGTTCAACTCATCATTGTAGTAGCGTTAGAAATAGAAACTAAAGTAGAAAACGAACCGAAAATTCAAGAAAATGGAATTAGTCTAGTGTCAAAAAGTTATCATATAATAAGTAAAGACGATATTGAAAAACTTTAAATTTGATAGTGCAAGTAAAGTTATGCAAAACTTAAAGGAATTCAATAAGCATGGTACTGGTTGGACACTTCAGAAAATAGAATAATTCCAGTTTAAAGTAGGAATACAAAACTTGTTTTCAAATGCTGAATCTAAAGGATATATGAAATTCCCACAGCTTAACCCTAAAAAACTTGATATTTAAATATAAAAAACAAATGCAATAATTGCTTTAAATTTTTTATTGCTGTTTACAAATTTCGTCATCAAATTTTAGCTACGTATACAATAATTAAACAGAATTAATTAACAAACAAACTATACACAACTTGCTATGCCAAACAAAAACTAAAATACCCAAAGCAGTATATTTCCTACTTTTTGCAATTTTATTTTATAGATGATAATTTTTTTTACGTATTGGCAAAGATTTGAGTAATCTTAAAACAAAAAATAATCTTAGTATTACTATACGGGGTGATCGCGGTTCATAAATCGTTCCTTTAAAGCTGGCGCTTAATTCTAATATAAAAATAAATTTGAGGTTGCTGAACTTTAAATTCACTTCTTGCACTTTTCCATCACACAGGTTTTGTCTTTTTAACATCATTTGGGCCTACTTCTATGGCGAACTTCATTTTACATTGACGTTCAGAGCTGCCGAGCCCTTCACTGCCTTGTGGACAAGGAAAACCCAGTAGAAAAACTTGCCACCGCCGCTGGTCTCGATCCCATGACCTGAAGCGAGCATTTGCTAAAACAGCAGGTTCATAGACATCAGTGCAGTAAGCACTGAGCTACGCGGGATAGCTAATTCTGATATAAATGAAATGAGTAATTTATTTTAAAATAATCAAAAAAGAAAGACGACAACAACTTGTACCAGCTAATTCTTATTACCGCTCTTGATAAATTTATGTGTCATAAACGTCAAAAAAATATTTTAATAAAAAAATGGGCACGATAGAAAAAATCAGCGTGTTTTGTTTTGTATAAAGGTGTCAAAAACTTTAATGAGTTCTAAAAAATGGCGTAAAACTATTGAACTAAAATTAGCATGATTGCCTTCAAACGCCATGTTAAAATATTTGAGTAAAAATTTCTAGCTCTAGACATACTTGGGCAAATTGAAAACAACTTCATCACTGTATCCGCTGCTATACCTTAGTTCATATAAAAAATAATTTAATGAGTTTTGAAATACTTTCAAAATTTTTTAATCCCCCTAATATGGCCGATATTTTATGAAAATACCCTTTTGTGCATTGCCCAAAACAGCATTATTACAAACTCTACAATAAACAAAAGAGAAAACGTGGGAAAGTTTTTATGATTTTCATCAAGTGCAGAGTAGAGAAGAAACTTGAGTGTAGGATCATATAGAAAAAGAACCAAGGGTAAAAATACATATGGAAGAAGGACGAACGGGGAGTAGAGGGCAGAGGGCAGTGAGCTCCATCAAACTGAAATCACGAACAGACTTTCGCACTTTGGTTGAACAAGTTATTTCTACAAATTCACAAAAAAATAATATATTTGACATTTCAATAGATTCACATGCAATAAGAATATTTGGGCCAACATATCAGATAAAGTAACACAAAGCATTTACCTTGATGTTGTTTGAATAATTGATTAAATATCCCAACAGTGACCTCTGGCCAACTAATGTACCTTGTGTGGACCATATAACATCAAAAGGTAAACGCTAACATAAAAATGAAGTGAATTGGAAAGTGATGTATAACAAAATGCTTCGCAGAAACCAAAGACTGGAAAAATCGTCCATTCACGAAAAATAATCCTAAAATTGAAATAATATAATAATAGCCCCAAACTGCTCTTTGAAGTTTCGTTCTTCGTTTAATTTCTCCAGAATTTAAATCGACGTCAAAAGGATAAAAGTTAAGTTGTGAAAAGAATCTAAAGAATTTAAGAGTTGTTCCAAATTCCTCTTTAGTTAGCATTTTGTTTCTCCATAAATTAGGCAGCTGATCTAAAAAGAACTTTAAAATCAGTTGTAGATTATTTGTGAAAAACAATACAGCGATCACTATGCAGAGCTAAAGGAGTTTTACTGACTGAAGTGCGGTTGTAAGTCGGAATACCGAACGTAGTTTTATGGCTTGTATTTTATAAGTTTATTTATTGGACTTGAAATACTAAATGAAGCAAGGTATCAAGCGCTGGGTTGTGTTTTGATTTTATCTCATCTACCACTTGGCATTTTTTCGTCGTGCCTTATTTGCCTACTTCGGCTCTTTCAGTGGCTATATTTAAGTAATTAATTTAATTACATTTACGTAGCAATGAATGAATATGGGCCTAACTAAATGTTTTCTTTTTCTATCGTTCAATTCCGTTTAGGTTGATCAGAAGGCAAATATTTTGGAGCCGTGTTTGAAAACAATATTCCTTGTATGTCTCTGTATATTATGGTCCTGCTAATATATGAGTTATTGAAAGTGGCTTAAGTTGAAACGTTGTAGATTTAATCAGCGCTTGTGTTGTTTTTTTTTAATTACATACCAGGAAAAGTAGGTGAGTGTAGTAGTAAAATAATCGGCGCTTAATTAAATTTGTTTTGTTTTCCTCTTTTAGTTCCACTTTAGCAAATTCAAAAACAAATATGTTTGTGCCCTGCTTATGAAAACAATATCGTTCCTGCTACGTAGTTTATACATTGGTAATTTAAAATCGTTAAATTAAAACGTAGTAAATTCCGTTTGTTCTGTTGTTTTTTTTCTTTAACCTGAAAATCATTTTACAAATCAAATAATACAAATTTATTGACGGTAAACAATTACGGTATCAATCGCAAAAACTTTTGTGGTTTGAGTAGAGGACATAACAAATCCATAAAATAAAGAAATTTTTATTACTAGGGAATACTAAATTTGAGACAAACACGTAATTTTAACTATGAGCTCTAATAAAGTTATTAGTTTTTAATTACTACATAAAAGTTCAACTAGTCTGAATTAGGTATAGAAAAAAAATTTAAATTACCAATTCATGATGATTTATAAACTATAAACTTACAGGAAATGTGATACTTTAATCGACTGAATTGCTTGAATTCTTGACTATACCCAGCTAGAGCTCTGATTGGGTCCGAATATCGTCCACCCGCAACCGAACACGGACCCATTTCACGGTTTCAACCAAATATGAACCCAGACAAGAACCCGTAGTCAAATTATACACTGCACCCAAACCCATTATGTGGGCAATTTTTTGAACCTGGGTACGGACCCGCACCTGAAACCAAACCTGGACCCGGATCCTCTGCACTCGGACTCGAACCCGGGTTCAAGTTGATGTAACGTATCTCTACATTTATTTTTACAGGTAAATTTAGACGTATTTGTTTGAATATAATGTGCACCCTAAGGCTTGTTGGTAATGGTCGGGCGATCTGCGTTTTCACAAATGGTTGTCGAATGAACCAATCTACAAATTTTGTTTCCGTACGCTTTCACACAATACGCAAAACGACAAATCAATTATAAATTTACTAAGGTTTTTTGATTATGGTCGGGTAAACTGCTTTTCTACATAATGCAGTAGAATGAACCTACCTCCGAATTTGGTTTCTGTACTCATTTAAGAAATACTTGTCACGTACCACAGAGAAAGTAGGAGTTTGGCACAAATGATGTCTCGTAAGTTATTCCATACGGCCTACCAGTCAGTGGTAGGGGTTTAGGTGTTAGGTATATTAATAAATAATGATAATTTATTCATGTAGTCGATTTGGCGTCAACCCATACAACATTGTTAAGTTTTTACAATGTGGTTATATACAATTTGATCAGATACCAAAGATCCTTGATAGTTAAAATATATTGTCGGTAAAGTTTCTTGTGTGAATTTCTTGGTTGTGCTGTAACGAAAAGGTGCTAAGGCTGCGTCTCTAAAATAATCATGTCATTTTGGTGTCACGTAGTACTGAGTTTACAGTGCATATATTTCATTTCTCCAAGTAATAGTAAAATGGATGAATAAATGTGTTATGTAATATAAAGCGCGATGGTTGAGTTGTGTTCGTTGGGGGGAGGGAGTTATGTCTCTTCAATACAGCTTAAGTAGAATTTTCGGATTCTTAGAGCCTCGTCCCAGAAATTGAAGAGTTGCTCAAAGCCCTCTGCGTCAGGGTAGCTGCTGAAGATTGTCGAAATGAGGTTCTCCCTCGTCGGTCTGCTGATGGATAGCTTCCTGAGGAATTTCGTCCGGGGTAGTTTGTAATGCGGACAGTCAAACATTATATGGAAAGGGTCTTCAACTTCTTTGTCACTTAGATCACAGTCATAGTTGAATTGGATTTCCGTCATACTCCATTTTATCTTTGTGAGCTTCAACGTGATTTGTCGCTTATCAAATTTCTTTCAATATTTAAAAACTTCGCTGAGCTGAGTTATGCTCCTTTTATGCATTATTATTTAGGTTATTAAAATTTTTCTAAGCCACGTTTAAATATACTGCATTAACTCATCCATTATAGTTCGACGAGATAAAAATAAATTAAATAAAGCCCATTTAAACTTGTCTATTCAGTTAACATATTACATTGTAAAAGGAAAACGAAAAAAAGATTATTTCATGCCGTGATTAAATTTGAACTTAATTTTACTTTTTTTAGATTTTTTCATTTAATGTTATTATTTCTCTTGCTGTTAGGTCTAATATAAAAATTAACCAAATGGAAACCAGTCTTGATAAAAATCGAATAGCATTTGACGAAAAACGAATATTCAGTTAAAATCCTCTAAACTTAATTGTAAGCTTCGACAATGTATATTTCTACCCTGTCTAATTTAATTCCTTAAAAGGTTTATTCACGTTAGACTTTTAGCATGTTGAAATTGTGAAATAGAGTAATACACTTAATAGGTTGCAGAATCTGATCTTTGAATTTATTGAATTGTCAATTTAACAAAGCGATTTACCAGCATTCATCGAATGTTCGACCATCGTCAAATAGCTGTTCTAACTCTTGACCTTACAATCGGAGCTGAATAGCAACTACATAAAGCTTAGCCTTTATTTCCACAAGAACTCGATATAAATTTTGAGTAGCAACATTTGTAGCTAAAGAGGTAAAGGCACAAACCGATTGTTTGACACCACAAGAATTCTTCAAGAATGCCAGCGCCCACAACTCCAAGGAAAACGAACGGCACAGGACAATCCTATTTACACTAAAGAGAAACAAAATTTATAATAACTGTTAAAAATGTCTGTTAGAATCCTGCCAGGTTTAGTTTTGATTATTTTAAAAAACGTAGCTCACAAAATCATTAGGGTTTTGAAAGTATTATTCATCCTCCAAGCAGTAAACCCGTACGGGGCGGAGAAGACCAGTATTCTGTTCACACCTAAAATTGTAGGATTTATTGAAAAAGGCTTTAAAGTCGGTCATCTCATTGCGATCCATCCATTAGAATGGGATGACCTCTCGCATCGTCCAAAATTGTCAAATTGCAGCAAACAAAGACAGTTCTGTTGGTATGTGAACGTTTGTCTTTCGTTTTTGATCTTTGCGGGTGCTCTGGCTGAGTTTCTACGATTCCGATGGATTGAAGGGACGACAAATTTTGAGACGAGTCTCACAACGTTTGGATTGTGGGTGGCTGGGATTCTGCCCTGTAACCAAATTGCAATTATGTGGAAAGGAAATGAGATAGCCCGTTGTGTCACAGCAGCTTTGAATCTTATCCAGGATTATGAACGTACTGTCACATAATACATGAATCAGTAATTACAAAATATTTAATCTTAACTAAATGCATGTTTTTGGCAGGTAAATATGTTCTTCCTGAAGCGACACCCCCAAAGAGTATACGGATTTGTTTTCTATTTATGCTTTGGATATTTTATGGAATCTGGGGGTGCGTTGGTTTGTGCATGGTCTGTGCCTGGATATATCCGCATGTACCTCCCCTCCCTTCCTCTGTTCTGGTGCGAGGAAGGTGTACTGATGCCTGGAGCTGCGAAAGTTTTCTTCATTTAGATGCTCAAAACCTCTTGATTTTAGCTGGCGCGTACTTGTTAGAAATTTATATTGCGCTAAATATATTGACACCATTCTTGCTCCTAGCGTGTACTGCTCTTCCCATCATGCTAATTTTAAAGGTGGTCATATTGGAACTCAGGTAATTTTGAAACGTCGTGTAAAAACTAACCTGTAGCTTTGTCGCTTCTACCATCAACAAACGCCGACAATAGTTTAAAGTGTTTATATTTTAAATATTCTGTTACTTAATTGATAGCTTCAAAGGAAGTAAAATGACAAGGGACGTTCTAAGAGAGTGGGATTCAAAAATTAAAGTCTACAATCAAAGCGCCATACTTTGTGAAATGCTAGTGGACACCTATGCATTTTCTGCTTCATACATCAAGGCTCTAATTAGCTCCATCGTTATCCTCACGGCGCATGGGATGCTCAAATACACAGGAATATTATCTGTGGGAGCTGGGGTCTGCTCTGTCTTTACAGGAGTTACTCTTTTTTCCGTGTTTTATGCAATCGCCATGTTATACTCTGATACATGCGACATCCTTAAGGAATGGGAATTAGAGATAGTGACCACCAACAGAAGGCAGAGAAAAATAAAGTCAATGCAGTTAGCATCTATTCAACCTTTTAAAATGTATATCTTTGGCAGAAGCTACTTCGTGGATAAGCCCATGTTAATGACAATGGGTCAGGCCATGCTTGAGTCTCTTGTAAGCTCGCTCGTGGTCTCTGCTTAGAGCATCTAAATGTAAGACATTGATTTTACATTTGAACAAAGAAAATTTAACACACAATTTATTTATTGTTTTAAATGTAAAGTACATTGTAAGCAATATTACTAATAATATTGTACGCTTAAGGATCAATAAAATTACAAACTAGTAATAATTTAAAACAAACATTTTAAAAGCTCACAATGTTGATAGTGAAAGGATACTAGCAACCAAGCTACATTTCAAGTTATAAAATCAAAAAACAAAGGCGTGAACTCTCGTTCCATTGTTCGAAACAAGACCAAACCATTAAATTATACTTTTACTGCTCCATCAAAATCAAAAGAGATTGACTATTGACTAGCTAAGTGGCCGGGAACAAATGGCGCCATTCACGTTGAGAGTACGTAACTTTAAACAAAAAATCGAACACTCTATGCTAAGCTAAGGATAGCTATTTACACAATTCTGTAGAAGATGACAAGGTGGGTGGGTGGGTCCAAAAGTTTAATAATTTTGGGTTGCGTCATTTATGTGTGAGGCCTCTATCACTAAACGGACTACTAAATAAAGAAAACTGAATTCGAATTTGGATCATTCAAATTTGAATCATTGCACTGAAAGACTTTCTTCGAGATTAAGCCACAAGTTATAGCTTTCCCGCTTGTTGTCACTAACGAAAGTGGGGAAGTGCGTTCTACCAGTAAATCAGTTTTATGCTATCCCTTATATTAATATAGGGCATTTACATACTCGTGATATGGATTTCGACATTTCTGATATAATTAAAATTATATTTACAAACATTTTATTGCGCGATTTGCATAATCTAATTAAAATGTTCCTTCTAATTTTCAGCTGATTAATATAACAATTTACAATAGAACCGAAAATAATCATTACTAAGAATCTATAGGTGCCCGTCGAACCAGTAAATCCAAAGCATTAACTTTGGGTACATGCATAATATACTAGCTAAATCACCTGTTTATCCTTTATTAGCTTGCCCCGACGACAGTTATCCGTGTTTTTCTTTCGCTTAATAATATTTAAATTTTTAAAGCTCACAATATTCCTAGCGCAAGAATACCAACAACCCAGCTACATTTCGAGTTATAAAATCAAAAAACAGGGGCGTCGACTCTCGTTCCATTGTTCGAAACTCACCCTGTCTCACCCCAACATCTCGTACAGATTTAAAGATCAATCGAAAAAAATGACGGTCTTTCCGTGTCATTCTACGATACTGCCCACTTAGCAGAAGCATTTTCAGTTTAAGCTTTTGAATATTTTCAGGGATTTTAAAGGCCTTGTCGTACAGAGACACGTAGACTGTGCCTACAAGGACCGGTGTCAAACAAGTAAAAACACTTGTGACGACATCAACCGTTGGGAATTTGATGATATAAACTGAGCCAATAATTGATGCTGAGATAAATACATTTTTCAAGAAAAAAATAATGTAGCCAGTGCTAAGGTTAAAATAGTTAATGGACAACTCGATCTTTCTGCACTCTTTGTATGTGTTATAGAGTATTCCTTTTAATGGGAATGAGGCTCTAATTTGATTTTCGACACGAGTAGAGTAAGTTTCCATTTTTTGAATTAAATTCTGAATGCGAGAGTCAATCTCCATTAAGAAGAGCATTTGAAGATCGAATTCAAATATTGCAGCCATTGCCCAAAACAGCATAATTACAAATTCTACAATAAACAAAAGAGAAAACGTGGCAAAGTTTCTGTGACTTTCATCAAGCGCAGAGTAGAGAAGAAACTTGAGTGTAGGATCATACAAGAAAAGAACGAGGGGTAAAAATACATATGGAAGAAGAACGAACGGGGAGTACAGAGCCGTGAGCTCCATCAAACTAAACTCACAAACAGACTTTCGCACTTTGATTGCACCAGCGTTATCTGGAAATTAAAAAAAATAAGGGACGTCAATTGGAAGACATACAATAAGAATACATAATTAATAGCAAACATAGTGGATTAAGTAGCAAGTTGAAAGTTACCTGAATGGTGTTTAAATAATTGATTAAATATTCCAACAGTGACATCTGACCAACTAATGTATCTTGTGTGGACCATGTAACAGCAAAAGGTAAACGCTATCATAAAAATAAAATGAATTGGAAAGTGATGTATAACAAAATGCTTTGCAGAAACCAAAGACTGGAAAAACCGCCCATTTACGTAAGTTAATCCCAAAATTGAAATAATGTAAAAGCAACCCCAAACTGCTCTTTGAAGTTTGGTGCTTCTTTTTATTTTTCCGGAATTTATATCGACTTCAAAAGGATAAAAGTTAAGTTGTGAAAAGAATCTAAAGAATTTAAGAGTTGTTCCAAATTCCTCTTTAGTTAGCATTTTTGTTTAAAGAATTAGGCAACTGATCTAAAGAGAACTTTACAATCAGTTGTAGATTATTTGTAAGAAGCAATAAAGCGATCACCATGCAAAACTAAAGGAGTTTTATACTGACTGAAATGGTTGTAAGTCTGAATACCGAACGTAGTTTTGTGGCGTGTATTTTATAAGTTTATTGGACTTACTTGAAATTGTAAATGAAGCAAGGTATCTAGCGCGGACTTGGGTTTTGATTTTATCTCATATACCACTTGATATTTTTTCGTCGTGCCTTATTTGCCCACTTCACCTTTTTCAGTTTCTATATTTAAGTAATTATTTTAATTACATGTACGTAGCAATGAATGAGTATGGGCCTAATTGAATGTTTTCTTTTTCTATCTTTCAATTCCGTTTACGTTGATCAGAAGACAAATATTTTCGAGCCGTGTTTGAAAACAATATTCCAAATTCCACGTATGTATCTGTATATGGTGCTGCCAGTATATTAGATATTAAAAGTGGGTCGTTAAGTTGAAACGTAGTAGGTTTAATCAGTGCTTGTGTTTTTTTTTGTTTCAATTACCAGGAAAAGTAGGTACGTATTTGTAAAAAAATCGGCGCTTCATTAAATTTGTTGTTGTTTTTCTCTTTTAGTTTCATTTTAGCAAATCCAAAAACAAATAGGTTTGTGCCCTGCTTATGAAAACAATATTGTTCCTGCTACTTAGTGTATACATTGGTAATTTAAAATCGTTAAATTAAAACGTAGTAGATTCCGTTTGCCCCGTTGTTTTATTTTCTTTAACCTCAAAATCATTTTACAAATCAAATAATACAAATTTATTGACAGTAAACAATTACGGTATCAATCGCAAAAACTAGATTTATGGTTTGAGCAGAGAACATAACAAATCCATCAAATGAAAAAATGTTTATTACTAGGAAATACTTAATTTGAGACCAACACGTAATTAACTATGAGCTCTAATAAAGTTATTAGTTTTAAATTACTACATAAAAGCTCAACTAGTGTCTGAATTCAGTGTAGAAAATAATTTTAAATTACCAACGACATGATAATGTATACACTATTAGCAGGAAATGTGATGCTTTAATCGACTGAATTGCTTGAATCCTTGACTTTACACAACTAGAGCTCTGATTGGGTCCGAATATCGTGGACCTGAAACCGAACACGGACCCATTACACGGTTTCAACTAAATATGATAAAATTATATGGTGCGCCCACACCCATTATGTGCACCATTTTTTGAACCCGGGTACGGACCCGCACCTGAACCCTAACCTTGACCCGGGTCTTTTGCACCTGGACCCGAACCTGGGATCAAGTTTATGTAACGTTTCTCTACATTTATTTTTACAAGCAAATTTAGAGTTTTTTTCTGATTATAAAACAGGTGTAATTTTAATATTAATTATAGCATAAAAGTTAATCAGTAGGCACACAAGAAAATAAATGGTGCACGCAGAGTTGAACCGATTTCCTCAACCCGAAGATCACTATATCTTTAATCAGCGTACTAGGTAGACATTGGGGTTTTATGAAGGTGAGAAAAATTTTTGAAATCGTCCCTTGTGCCCCAATGTACAGTCCTATCACTTGAATATCAGTAAGTCCCAGTTTCTGTTGGAAGTAGGGGATACAAGCGTCATAGACTTCTTTTTCCTGCTGATATACAGCCTCAGATTGGTTTATGTTATTCTGTTTCATGCGCACAGTTGGATCAAGTATCATGCCTTGCTTGGTTATGAAATTGTAAGCAATTATATCCACACGCCTTGAACCTTCTCCAGTACATTCCACTTGCTGAAGAACTTTTCACCCTAGTTTTTGCATAACTTTAGCAAGTAAACGCCAATTTGCATGATATCGGTTGTTACGAATCAGCTCTCCATGGTGGCATCTCCCAAAGATATGTCCTATCGTTTAAATATCTTTGCAGCTATGACCGCAGTTATGTGATTCTTGGTCAGGTTGAGGGATTACATTAATCGGTAGTACATTTCCAACTGTTTTAATAGAAGTGATATATTCAGACTTCGAAAGTCCATGTTTTGAATGAATACATTTATTAGCATAAGGACATTCTTGAAATTGGATAACACCTTGTCCATCTTGTGGCAGTTTACATTAAGCATTAAATTCCAAGATCCCTAAGTGATGACGGATGCGTTTCTTTCCCTTACACGCAACCCTTAGTTTGCCTTATTTCTGATGGTCAGAAGTTCAGAAGGTCACTAGTAATGGTGATGTAAATGAAGGAAACCAGAAAGTGTCCTTATTCTATCGGGACAGCCATTTTCAGCTTTTAATTAACTTCATGAGAAGTACGTGACCCCTGGAGGTCAACCTATATAACATATACATACTAACTAGTTAACATTTAAAAATAATTATCTCGTCCTAGCAGCCCCGTGGGGGGGGGGAGTAAACCACGAATAACAATTTGTCCTTATTCTATCAGAACACACTGTAAATGATGCTATTCATATATTTGCATTTCTAGCACCCTTTAATCCCCTTACTGTCACGAGCTTCGCCATTTATTATGTGGCTTCCTTTAACACAGGATGTTATCAGTTTTGACCCAGTCCCACTGACCGTACCCGCAGCATCATTTATAGACGATCCATAAAACATTTTAAGATTTAACGTAAATATTACCCGATTTGTTGAAGCCAAAATTTAACGCTCATCTGAAACGTGAAGCAAGTAAGTATACTAAAGTACGCAGAAGACCATCCAAGGAGGAAACCAGCCAACTCAGGTAGAACTATTCCAAGAGAAACCCCTTCATATTTTTCAAAAAGAAGAAGTGAATTGAGAAAATTCAGTCTTTTTGGATCGTAACAGTAAATTGCAATGTACAAACAAATGTGGGACACTGCTTCTGCAGGTAATACAAATCCGACCACAAGCCCACAAATATCCGCCACTTTCTGTTGTTTCTGTGTTGTTTCGCCGTCTCCGTCAGGCCATGGCTTAATGTGAAATACAAAAAATGACATTTTGAAGATGCGCCTCGTTGTCTTCGCCCCGGGGTGAGGGGGGATATTTTATAGGTAGATGTAGTGATGTAGTATGTAGGAGACAGTGCATCAGAATAAGTGAACGGTGAAGTGTAGTAACTAATATTAGTCACGATTCAAATCAAAATTAAAATACTAAATTGGCGAGTAGGCTGGTGACTAAAACGCGAGAGTGCACGTGCTTTCAAATACCAAATTTACAGCAGGTACATACTGATACATACTCTCCTTTACATAGTAGTTCATACGTACGTCAGCCCACGGGTACCCGTATCTCATTTAGTAACAGTTGAAAATATAATTCCGATAACTAATACATTCTACCAAAGAGCCGTCCAATCATTAGTAAAAATGTCAAACCTACAAAATATGAGTGATAACACTTCAGCTCCGGCCAGTAGCATTTCTGAGATCTGAAAGAAACACGGTCGTCATCATCAAGTCCCCACTGTGAAATGAAACTCAAGACAGCCAGAGGCGTCGCAATACACATCGGATCAAAACACAAAACAGAAAAAAGAATAGAAATTGCATCCAAACACAACAAAAATCCCCATGTAGAACCTGGTCTAGACAAGGAAAACGATCTAAATGAACCTAACGACAAAAAGGACACAAAAGTAGATTTTAAACCCCAAGTAAAGGCTTTCAAGGAAATATTCGAAAGCATGCTTCTAGTCAAACCCAACCAAACTATCCTAGACGAAGAGGTAAATAACTTTTCAGAATTCCTTCGAGAAGTGATTACTAAAATTCCGGGGCCACAGCATCCAGCCTCAAAATTTTTCAAATTACGTAAAAATAAAAATTTATTTCGACAAGCGGACCAAACTTACTCTCAGTCAACTAATCCAGTCAAAGCATCAGAACAAGACAGAGAAAAAAGAAAAGAGAAATTCACATTTGACCAGGTCCAGCACGACTTCTACAACTAAAGAGGTAAAGTGGTCCACAGACTACTAAAAAATAAAAATAATCCGGACTGCAAAATTTCATCCAAAATTCTTCATGAGGCGTATGCAAAGCGATGTCGTTTGTCGAACAATGCAAAACTAGAATTTGACAAGGTAGTAACGGAACAGGAGCAGAATGATATCGACAAAGAATTTAGCCTAATTATTAACGTAAAAACGGTTGAA
>JAQFZE010001970.1:0-15912 GCA_034695245.1 Dicyrtomina saundersi | reverse complement strand
AAGTCATATACGTAGTAGAGTACCTGAAGTCATAAGGGCAGAAGTTAATAGCACACAAAGGGAGCGCTACTCCTATTATTGTTATTATTATTATTATTATTATTATTATTATTGTCGTTATTTATTTTCTGGGATATTGCGTGTGCCATCAACGACGCAGAGCGAAGCCAAACATCTATCAGTCAGAGTCAGAGAGATATTTGAAAACATTTTATTGAAGCTGAATAATTATAGTTATTTTTTTTTCGTTGTCCCTACCGTACCGTTATTACTATTTACCGTTCAATGCTAGTATTAATTAATCAACTATTAATGACATTAGATGCTCATGTATAATTCAATACTTCATCATCATGATCCGCATCATGTAATTTCAGCAGACGAGTATCTCTCGCTCTAGCTAAGAAAGAAACATTCACTGTCACAAATGGTAGAATATTGACTGCGAGTTTGTAGAGAGGGGGATCTAGACTATATATAGAGTGTATAGACTGTAGTAAAAGCTTAGCGCTCATCTGATATTCCGTAATATGGCTGAAATAATGTTAAAGTGGTAAGAACAAAGTAAGTGTTTAATTATGCAATAATTATTTAATAAGTCTTCATGTCTTGACGTTCTGATACAACAAAGGAAATTAAAGATGACTTGTGTGCATATGTGTCTGTTTGTGTGTGTGTGTGTGTGTCCTGAATTACGTATAGAATGTGTACATAGAACATTGAGAAATGTCAGGGTTTCCAACTTCTACTTCCCAGTCACCTCCGGAGAGATGCGGATGTTATTATTATCGTTATTTATACCATACCATTTGTTTAGTATGTAGTCAAAGATCACCATGAGCATTGTTCTCATACAATCTACACACACAGTACGGTTCATTATGGTACAATGGTAGTCGAAACACATACGACGAACGCAAAGCCAAAATCTAAGTAGGCAGGGGCATGCACAATACACACATTATATAAGGGGTAACTGTACACTTGATTGTGCAAATCAGTGTGTAGTGCATTACATGTAGTGCTATATATAGGTAGTATTATAGCCATAAAAGATGAATAATTTAGTTAAGAGAGACCACTAACTACACTGTCTGGGGTTACTTATGGATGGGTGTGCATGGGCTGGTAATATGTGCTGGATTAAAATTTGTTGGGATTGGGATGTGATGGCTATGGGCTTAGGTATGAGAATGTTACGTCTGTGGTAGAAAAGTGAAATTATGTAAGGACTCTATTATAGATTATATAATGTGTAATAGGTGTGCTCGGACAATTAATGAATTCTATGAACTATAAAGTATGTAATCACAGTCTTGAAGTAGTATGGCTAGGTATACTTTACCAGTTTATGTTTTGTAGGTAGTGGTAATATACAGTAGAGAGAGACTTTTGGAATTTTGGCATGGCTCCCACTACCAAAATCATAAGCAACAAGTACCTGTCGTGAAGAATCTGAGGATGGAGAGCTAAGTGTATAGAGATTATGTAGAGGGAATCGTATGCCATGCTCTGCCGTGATATGGTTTGACTATTGGTGTGGATGTGCACAAGTCAAGTGTATAATAATAATAAGTATGTAGAAAATAATAGCCATGACACTTTCAAGAGGCTGTGTGTGACTCCATGGTCAGATGACTTCCTTCTGTCCTTAGACTGATCGGTCAGTTTCCTTTTCCTATATCGACAGAGTGAGAATCATGTTAGTAAGAGTGAGAGATAAATGCGGCGGTTTAAAAAAAAAGTGGTCTACCTTGCGTCTCTCTCTCTCTCCACACACACACACTCACGGAGTATAGCATACTAGTTCATATACTACTACGCTATAGCATCATCTGTACACTATACGAACGAAACACGGATGACCTTTTCTCCGGACTATCGAGGTTTCACTCCATTACCTTGGAAGGGACCATTTTGACGTCCACCTTCCTACTATGCAAGTCTATGAAAAACCGTTTCGGTGATCTAACTTGTCTCATATCATCTCAAAACTTCTGACAATCAACATTTGAGGCAAGTGCCTCCGTGAAATTATCAGTAACTTATCTTTATCTAGCCCATCTTTGACGGACTGAGAGCGAGTAGCTTTTGTGTAGTTGGCACATGCAGTGAGTCAGCACATTGTGCTCCAGTGTTTTTAAAGTCAAACAAGTGCACACAGGGAGAAACACACACACACATTCACTCACAAAAAAAGAGAGAAAAAAAAACATTTCTAAATCAAAAATTATTTGAGAATTTTTTCCATTCCACTTGACCACTTCTTGAGAGACGCAGTGAGTTTTTTACGCTCTTGCTGGTTGGACGTGCTAATTTTGATTAGCATTCGTTCTCGTTTTCGTTACACTCAATCCACTTCTACTACTACTACTACTACTACAATTATTTAACGTCCTGTGCCTCAATTTTTCTAATTTTTCTACAGAGTTTTTGAAGCTCAAGTGTCATGTGTGAACAGTCATTAATAATACTCCAGTGTCGCTTTAGTCTTGGAAATCCTAGAAACTCTATATTTATTTTTGAGTAAATTCAAGTTCTTCATCATCCTATATCCTATCATACATGTACACTAAGGAAAAGCAAATCAATTTAAAATTCCATTCGGATTTTCAACTAAGTCAGGTATGGATTTAACTCGAAGCTTTGCGGTGTATACATATTATATTGTTGTAAAATCCTAGTGATTTTTTTTGATAAATTAGGCAAGTACATTAAGTACTCTTACTGATACTGGGACACTACAGGTAATTTGTTGTTAGACTGTCAGCAGTTATTTCGTGGAACGTGTGCAAGAACTGTCCACAATACAAATACAACTAGTAACTTAAAATTCGAGAAGCACTCCAAATCGACTCGAATCATGAATGATAAGTGAGGTAATGGGGCTGGGGCACACTGCACTGCACTGCACTTGTTCTCTGGTTGTGTATCTGGTTTCAAGTTCAATTCCCATATTTCAGTACAGTTTTCCACAGTCAAAATTTATAAACAAACTTGTTTTGGGCAGCGAGAGCGGAAAGAGAACCTGTAAAGTGAATTTATTCTATTCATGAGAAAATCACTATAGGATTATTGAGAGGAGTTGACATCACATGCAGATTAAAACGACGGCAGAATAAAAACCAAAAACGACAACTCAAATATTGATACTCTTTGTGTAGTAATTAAGCTGTATAGACAAAGAATTATTCACAATCCTCTGCGGGTCAAGTTAGAAAATGATTTTTGGAAATAAATTGAAATCAGGGGGATATTGAAAATAATTACCTGAACACATTTTACATTTAAGTATACTATAATGCGACTGACCGACTTTCAAAATAATATTTGAAGGTGTGTATAGTGCTCCACTGGAGTAGAGAACGGTAAAGACAAATGGAACCTCATTTATAGTAAAATACCAGAGGTTCCAAGAAGTATAGCTGAGAAGTTTAAACCCGGAAGGTATTAGACGACAGTTGTATGTCGGATGCTGATTGCTACAAGTTTAATGCATGATATTTAGTGTGCATACTATATAAGTTCAAAATGGTATATACCCTCCTCGGTCGACGTGATTTATACCTACTTGATATATGCATATAGATTAGGCACTGGTACTAGTTAAGTCTGAAATATTTGTTTGGCTAGTTGGCTAGTTGAGTGCCCAAAAATGGGATTTAGTAAATAGTAAACAGGGAATCGCATATTATTTTGTACCTGAAACACTGAGTCAAACTCAAAAACTGAAGAGTGAGGGAAGCTTATAAAGGATCACGGAGGAGAGTCCGAAATGTATGTAGAATTTTGAGTACAGAGGACGACAGACCCCAAGCGTATTTAGTGAGGATAGTTTACGGAGTAGGTAAAGTATATAGTAAATACAACAAGAAACTAGATGTCCATTACAGAGATCTATTCACTCTCTTGCCACCTTGAGATAGATATGATATGGAATTTAGGGATTTGTGGAATCCTCCGGCTGCACGACACAACCAACAAAAGTCCTTTTTAAACTATACTTAAGTTTATTCGTTTCAAAATCAAGGCAGTCTTTGACCAGCTCTGGTGAAGTGTAGAGACTCGGTGAGTAGTGAGCTCCCCCCAAATAAAGTAAAGTCTACGTTCAAATAAAAGTGAGGAGTTAAGTAGTGGCCGCATCAAACTTGTTGTTTTCTTTTACTTATACTCTCATTGTCAGACAGACACATCAAGTGCTTTTACATGCTCTGGATACCTCATCAATTTTTTTTGTCTCTTCACTCTCCTCCTCGTCCTCGTCCCCCCTACTTACTTATATAGTATTTAATAAAGAGGAAAACTGTGTGGAAGGAAAAAGTGAAAATTTAAACTCACAGAGTAATAACATTCTTTAGGGTTAAAAAAACAGTCCAATATTGTTTATTTTTGTACGGTTGTCAAATACTAACGGTTTTGACGATGCTTATATTCGGCACTGCCATTTTTGACTTTGTTCCTGATGGTTCTGGCTCGGGTTCATACACTATACGTAACGTCATTCCTAAGTACATGCACTTTTTATTTTTATTCTTTTGAAATTGTTTTTATTTTCTATTTAATTCTCCTATGAAAATTTGTTCTGTATTTTACGATAATGTATTTTTATAAAAAGGGTCTTTGTCTTTAAGTTATTTTGTTGGTATCGCTGGTTTTAGCGCTGACTCTCAAAAATAGAATATTAGTCATCAATAACTAAAAATAAGAATTTAAAATTAACTTGGTAAAGTCGAAAATGACTAACTGAGAGAGCTGAAGTAACACGAATTCTTTTATTATTATTGTGATTTAGGTACGTGAATAATAATCTCGGAGAGGACCCAGAAGCAGCCAGAGAAAGCATGTCCCCTCCACTTGCAAATACGGAAGCCAAGCCGTCAAATACGGTGGTGGCAGCTAGTCCGCCCCGTAGAATGGCGGTACTTGTTCGAGGTGCCTGGAAGCAGTATGGTTCCGGAAAACGGGTTACGCCGGTTCTTCAGAACCTTAATATGACCGTTCCAGAAGGCACAATGTAAGTACTTTCATTATTATTAAATTTTACACGTGTCCTTTGTTGTAATTTGTCTAATTATTATATAATCGCTACGGATGATCTACAGATAGAGTTTATATTACTTTCATAATAGATGATGTTTTGAGTGTGAGGTTTAATGTTGTTTTTGTAATCTGATGGCTGTACAGGAGACAGACACGTAAGAATCACTTGAATATAACAGTACTATTAGAATTGAGTTTTCTGAAGCGCAAATATTAGAGATTATGATGGCGTATTAAAATATGTAAAATTACATATATTATTCAGACATTTTCAGTGTACTTACATATTCCTCCGTGTATAGACACAGAGGAGATAATATTGCTACAGTGTTAGTATGTAGGGATATTATGAGGAGTAGAAAGTCTTTTGTTGTCTGCCCTACGTCTCGGTCTTGCTGTATGTAGTATGTCCATGTGATGTGATAGCTCAAGTGAATGAAGCAGACAAAATGAATGACAAAGATAGTAAGGTGCTAGTGTCTAGTGTATCTTTATATGTAGGTACGTAGGCTCCCTGCTGTGAAGGCATTTGCAAAGTTGTTAGTATTAAATAATGATTTGTAGTCCACCATAGCAAATCTGTGCATAGACAATACATGACGACAAGGTTGGTCATCCGAAAGCGCGTGTTTCCATCTTAATTTTGTATTCTTCAGCGTACGCACTCAGACAACTGCACAGACAGATAACCACAACTATAATATTATATCGCATAGACCCAGAGAACGCATAACTTCAAGCGTAGTAATTTAGTAATCAATAATATTCCTACATAGCTGTACAACTGTGTACATAATATAATATGGTATGTTAAAAATAAATTTAAACAAAGACCCAACAATAGTGTTCCCTTTCTCTACTATGTATACTAAAATATCTTTAAGAGAATGTACACACCTATCTGTATTCTAATTTGTACGGTTGAACGAAAACGAAGGTACTACTTACCTATACAAGTTATATGTAGGTTTATAAGGATATTTTTTCTCTGAGTAATAATCATAGTTATTATTTAGTCATAGACTTCCCGTTTCTTTTCGTCTTGAAATACATAAGAACCAACAGTTGGTTTATGAATCCATAAATCCGATAACTAAAAAATTCTCTTTACTGCAACCTATTCCGAATAATAAAATCTCAAAAATAACACCACTTCAAAACGCCTCAATAATCAGCACAAATAATTAGCTGGAAAAATGTCTATAATTACGGTAAAAACGGCAATTTGGAGCTGTAGTAGAGAGCAAAAAAAGCAGAAACGAGGAGATATAATATTATAGTGATCAAGATTTTGTGAACCAAACAATTAGGAGACCAGTACCAATGGAACTTGAGGCTTCAACGTAAATACATATAGTTTTAATTTGGAATAGTATTCCTGCGATTCAATCGAATACAAAACAAGTGAAATTATAACGGAATCCATTTATTGCTGTATTCACGTAGAAGAAAGGCTTCACGTTTAGATATGTATAATGCATTGAATGAAAAATGACACCTGTAAGGCGCACCGTCATATTAGAATTTGAGGACTCCTGCCCACGCACCATGTATGTATGTCTTCCAACAAATTACACAGTAGAACTATCTTCGTACATTTTAGTCCTTCTCTTGAAATAAAGACTGTTAGCATGCTCATATGCACACACACACACACAAATATTTGTCTCATTTGAATTCATTTAAAAAGCTTAATTCTAATTAATTACTTCCCCAAAGAAATGAAAAGTGTTAACTTGTACGTAAGCTAAAGTGAGGTGACTGCTTGGTTAGTTGGTTGAGGTGTATAAACGGAGCCAAGTGTAGTTTTTTTTTGTCATTGCACCACCGTCTTAATTCTAACAATTGCGGTCATAGTGTGGCCGTATTGCGTGTTAGATGTAACTTTTTAATCCCTTTCAGCTCTTAATTCTATCATTATTGTGTTAAATATATACATAATATATTTTGTAAGCGCTACGCCATAGCTCTTATTGAATGCATTATATACATATTATGACACCCCCTGTGTGCATTTTTCATTTCATCAAAGTCATTGCCTACCACTAATCTCTATCCTTTACGGCGACAAAAACGAACTTACTTTTTATACTTCATTTTTTTAAACTCTATTTTACATTTTTTGTCTCTCTCAAAATAATTCAATTTGAACGAGACAGACACGGATAAAAGTTTGAACTCTAGCAGCCTCTGGTTAATTCACTGTGTGAACTATCAAATTTGAGAAAAAAACAGTAACCAGGCTTCCCCTCTGATAGAATTCGTTTAGTCGTTGAGTAGAAGTTTTCAGTAATTACAATTTATAGGTAGGTACTTGCTTTATTTTAGTCTTTTTTTCAATAATCTGATAGTATTGTGCAACTTATTAGGTATAGGAAGTGTAGGGGGTGTGGGGGGAATTATATTTACAGAGTTAGGATTATATTTATACTTTAAGTGGCATTTCTTAAAATATTTAATTCCCGTATAACCCTAACTCTTCGATACTGTTATTAAAGGGAGACAAAGAGAGATTTCTTGACCAGCCGTTTATTGAGTCCTACAGTTTGTATTAATTAGATTGGAGACAATTTACCAGAGTCTGAGTCATATAGTAATAATTTGAAGAATTAAAATTTATCGATGTGTACATAATTAGTAGATACCTATAGAAGGAGTTTTGGTGTGGGGAAAAAACCTTTGCAACTTTTAATCGGATTATGCTCTACGTACAGGGAAGGAAGGGAATTATTGTAGAGTAGGCTGAACTTTAAAATGGGCACATAAGTCTTTTTGAGGTCTACAAGAAAAGGGTACATTGCAAATTTTGTAACGAAAATTATTTGCAATTTCACTGTCATATTCCCCTACCACTGTCAATGTGCCCAACTAAATCTACCTAAATAGTTTTCCGCAGAGTACAGATGAAGTACCTAGGAGGTTACTTTAGTGAGTATAAAGTGTTACAGTCTAATCCCCTATAATCCCTATAGGATTACAATTACAAGATTTCAGCACTTTTCCTAATGGCGACGATGTGGTATTTATAATGCTCTTAAACAAGGGAAACTGAATGAGGAGTTTTTGTAAATTATGTAGAATCAACGTAATTAAAATAGTTACATAATAATAAGAGATGTAGGTAGGTACCTGAGAAAGGGATTAGGAATAAGTGCAAGACGTAAGTATATATAATGTAAAATAGAATCTTTCGCAATCAGTGACTAACACACTATTTTTGTTTCCGATTTACAGATACAGTTTATTGGGAGCCAGCGGTTGCGGGAAGACAACTTTGCTAGCATGCACAGTGGGTATGAGACGGTTGGACCGTGGAGAAATAAGGATTTTCGGTGCTCGTCCTGGAGATCCTGCAAGTGGCATCCCCGGAAAAAGAGTTGGCTACATGCCACAGGTAAGGCCAAGATCAAACTTTCGTGATCTAAATTAAGTTTTATTCACTAGAATTTACTTTAGTATGCCAATCCGGTTTTTATTTCGTAAATTTAAAGTCCAGTGAAATGATGAATGTAAAGTAAAGTCGGCAAAGACGGATTAGTTTGACTTTTATTGTTTGTGGAACCAGTGTGTAAGACTCATATTTTTGGTGTTATTGTTGTACAGGAAATTGCTCTGTATGGAGAGTTTACTATTCGAGAGGCTATGCAGTATTTTGGAAGAATATATGGGATGTCAATTTCTCAAATTGAAGAAAAAATGGTTTTCCTCATTAAATTCCTGGATTTGCCTTCCTTTCATCGACAAATTCAAACGTTAAGGTGAGAGCTTAGGATATTTACCTTACAAGTCTTTTTATACTTAAAGTCTAAATCTAGTTCACCTTTCCTCCTACTTTACTACAGTTTACAGTTAACATTTTGAGCCAGTTATTATCATATGGAATCGAGTAGTTTTTCTCTAAGGGCATTGAGCAAGTCATGCTTCAATGGTTAATACTTGCTCAAACTGTTGCCCAGACACCGTATGTGTGTCTACTTATGTATATGTGAATGTCTATTTCCATCACATTCTACTGCCTCATGCCGAGGTAAAGGTACTTTTACTTATAGCTTCGAGCTGAGGGATTATAAGAAAGTGAACTTGAGTTCAATTCGAATGCCTGTGTATTATTATATTAAAAGTCTCGCTAATGTAAAGTGTAGAACTGTAGAAAGGGAAAAAAGAACAATGATGATGGTATATTCGAGGCTACTACTATGGAAGCTGGACAAATTTAAAGAAAAAATTGAAAGTTTTTTATAAGTAGTATCAGGTGGTGGGAAGGAATCAGATATGCACACGTGGGGGAGCTATGCAGTGAATGTTTACTCATTTTACTGTTACTCACCCACACTTCCATTTTTGACCATTACATCTCGAGTTCATGTTGTGACTGAGTTTTATTTTCTGAATGTGTGAATTTAGTGGTGGACAACAGCGACGTGTTTCATTTGCCGTTGCACTTCTGCATGACCCTGAAATTTTAATTCTGGATGAACCAACTGTGGGAGTGGATCCATTGTTGAGACAAAGGTAACCAGTTATTTATTTTTATTGGCCGGTTCTTTTTTTTAATATACCACTACTTAGGTGTAAGACGCATACATGAAATGAAAATGATAGCTATAAGTACAACAAAAAGCAATAATATAGCTAAACACGTATGTAAGTATGCCTCTATATAATATGTGGTTTCAATTTCAGTATATGGAACTACCTTTCCAATCTGGTAAATACTTGCAGAACAACTGTGATCATCACAACTCACTACATTGAAGAAGCCAAACAAGCTAATACTGTAAGAAATATAACACTCTATAATTTGTAATTAATTTAGTGCATTTTAATGCATTTAGATTTCGTGATATAATAGGACTTAATAGCTGCTGCATGTTTAGGGAAGGATAGGATAGTGGGAACAGTAGCGGCTTCATTAAATATTGAGTTTTGATCGAATAACTACTGTACCTTTAATAATTATGTAAATTATGTTGACTTTTTTCTTAGATTGGTCTCATGAGAAGCGGAAAACTTCTCGCAGAGGATTCCCCTGCAAACCTCATTAAGTTGCATCAGTGCCCTACCCTTGAAGATGTCTTTCTTAAACTTTGTATGAGAGATAAGATTACAAACAATGCGAGCCATGAAAATGCACTGCCCAATAATACAACTACAGCTCTGCCAGCTCTCCAATCTGCTCCCACTGCACAGGAAATGCACACAAATTTGAGCTTGGTTGCTGTATACAATGAAAAAAATAAGCATCACCCCGAAGGAGTTGTCATGCGGGATGACGATGGTATTATTGGACTTACTTTCCATCAGTCCAAAGAGCAATTGGTTAGTGGTGACGAGAAGGTACTTATCCGCAGTCATTTTAAATGTCTTTGAAAATTTGAAATTATAATTCATTACACATCCAGAAATAATAATGTGAATAATTTATCGCGTTGTACTTAAACGTAAAAGTAGAAATTGGAACAAATGTATAAGGATTATTTTCACTTGTATAGATGAAAGACACTAGCCTGAAGCCAGATCCGGTGTGTAATCGAGTGAATCAGGTCACAGAGGACTGCGTGGACTGCTATTCTAATTCTAGTTGTTCGTTCAATATGATGGAATCCTTCAACCGTCTCCGGGCTTTGATAATTAAAAACTTTATTTGCATGTGGCGAAATATTGGGTACACTTTCCTTTTAAATTATAATTCATATAAAACTCGTCACATGTAAAAGGAATTTACTCGGGATTATTTGTCAGATTTTAATTGAAATTTAATTTTTGACTTTTAGATTTATGTTATTCATTTTTGTTCTACCCGCTATTCAAGTCATACTGTTCTGCTTGGCAATCGGACGTGAACCATTAGATATGAAAGTTGGAGTGATTAATCATGAAATTGAAGAATTTGGAATCTGCACGGGTCCTGTTGGATGTACATCGATGAATCTGAGTTGTCGGTACTTAGACGTCATACCCAAAGACTCGATACATTTAGTTCCTTTTCTAGATGAGGACACGGCCATAGGAGAAATTGAAAAGGGACATATTTGGGGCTACATTTCTTTCCCCTATAATTTCTCTATTGCTTTAATGGATCGTGAACTGAATGGAAATGCGGCTGACAATCTTAGTATTTATGAATCCCGTATCAGAATTCAAATGGATATGTCTAGTAAGTGAATTTTTGGTTTATTTTAAAAGGATATTAATCACAAACTTGCAGATCTATTGTATTCCTCCATTGGAGTACATACTATGTAATTACATAATGTTTATTGGATATTACTATTATTAAAGACCAACAGATTGCATACTCGATTCAAAGGATCCTTCTTGACTCCTTCCAAATGTTTTCAAGAAAATTACTCAAGGACTGTGATTACGACCCCGTTCTCGGGGAACTACCCCTGCATGTAAGATTATTCCCTAGTTGATAGTGTACTAAATATTTGCCAACACTATATGTGTTATAAACTTTATAGGCTTTAATATGATTGTTTTGTATTAACTTAGTTTGACGAACCAATTTATGGACACGACCATCCGAGTTTCATGGAATTCATGGCTCCTGGTATCGTACTGAGTATCATTTTCTTCATGGCTGTTGCATTGACGGGTTCGGCGTTTATTACGGAAAAGAAGGAAGGCATGCTTGATCGTTCATTAGTTGCTGGAGTTACAACGAGTGAAGTTATCACGGCTCATATGATCACTCAGTATGTTGTCATGGTGGGGCAGACTGTACTTGTCCTAGTTTTCATGATTGTTGTGTTCGAGGTACCAGTTCGAGGACCTCTGGGTTGGGCTATTGTCATCACACTTCTCCAAGGAACTTGCGGCATGTCTTTTGGTGAGTATTCTTCTGTCATCTGTTCTCACAAGTTGGTTTGACAATATTTTTTGAGAGTGACTGAGTGTATTAAAAAATCGTATCAGAATCTCTAAACATACAGAGCATTTCTGTGAGTTTTAACTAATGTTTAATATTACTCACTCCCTTCTATAGGTTTCCTTATCTCGACTGTGTGCAGCGAAGAACGTAATGCAATTCAACTTGCTTTGGGAAGCTTCTACCCTAATTTGTTGCTCTCAGGTAAATCATCATTACGTGTGGATGTTTACTATTACAATTATCTAATGACCCATATGAAAAAATCATGTATCAAATGAAACCCTTTTGTCTTATTCACAATATTCCAATACTTTATTTCAGGTGTTGTGTGGCCAATTGAAAGTATGCCAAAAATTCTTCGTGATATAAGTTATGTTCTGCCTGAAACGCTTGCCTGTGAAAGTATGAGGTCAATGTTGACCAGAGGATGGGGAATATCTCACCCAGCTGTATGGCCTGGTTTCTTATCTTCTATCATCTGGAGTATAGTCTTTTGGATCCTTGCCATCCTTGTAGCACGATTTAGTAGATCCAAGTAATGAATAACATTACTGAATAACAAGAACAAATTTACAGTAACTTTAAATAGTGATAATACATACGCATTATTACTACCAAAAGAATTCTATTACACAAGTTTAAATTCATAGGTGTCAACTATAAGATATTTAAAGACTACAAATTAAACCAAGCTAACTTAATTTAATTTTTAATTTTACACTTTAATTATAAAATATTATGTCACACTATAAATACGAAGCGTATACCAAGAGATTACAAAAATATTTACAATAATAGATTAAGTGTAATACGTATTTTACGCTATATCTATATTCATGATCATACTGGGATGTACCGACACTGATGTGTATGCCGCGTACGCAACATTTGATGCTGCTGGAATATAATTATTACGTGTACAATATTTAAATCATATCGAGTTTCAGCAATAATTTTAAGATTACGACTATATTCTCAAAGGATTTGATAAGATTGTATTATTGATTGATTGTTGTTTAAACAATTTCAAGAAAGAACTTCCTAAGTCCCATTTTATATAATGTGTACTTTTACTTTGTACGTGTATGAGATGCTTTAGCTAATAGTTATATTAATTTCAATTTTATTTATAGTATCATCTTATTTTATGATGTTTGATAGTTTCATAGTGAATGAACGGATTTTACGAATGATATGCTATGACAGCTGCTAGTTAAGATGCAAGTTTCAATAACTTTAGACTAGATATGAATATTTTTTGCGCAATAATTTGTAATTTTAAAGAAAATTTTTAAATTGAAACTGGGAACTTCTTAATTGGCTCCTCGGTCACAGCTGTAACGTGTACACTTTACGTATAAATTACATTAGTATAGTTAAGTATATTGACAATAAAAATAATCTAATTTATTTAAAACTTACATTTCCCTGTATACAATACAATTATAAAATTATATAAAAGATAAAACAAAAAATTACTATTTCACGAAACCTTTTTTTTCATTTGCCAATAAACTCCCGCTCAAAGGTTTATAATATAGTTAATGAAGATCTAAAATGTATCCGGTACTTTATTTTACCTAGAGTTACGTTGACAGATTGCACATACTATTTTTTTCATTTTACTTATTCCATAGACTGAATTCAGTAGCACAATGAAATTGCAAGGCAGGTATTTTTCATGTAACATACAACCATTCAAGGCAATATTTAAAAATAATGATTTCTGAGTTTTTTTTCAAGCGTTCACACGATTGACTTAGGGTGCTCTTATCTTTTTTTTAGAGTACAAGCTTACTCAAAGAGCATTGTTTGTTATTAGTATTCAGTAACATCAAAACTGTATATGAATAATTCATGAAATAACTAATTTGGAAAAAACTGGAAAAGTCAAGCAAAACAATCACCATTACAATAAGATTTTTGGTTGTATGGATAGACACGTATTTTACTATGCTGATTAATAAACTGCATGTGAGTTGAGTTATGAATTGACTATAAAGTAATTAAACTGTATTTAACGTAAGTACTTTAACCTTCCAGTATAACTAGGTACGTATACCAATGGCATACCTAGGTAAGCCGTAAAGCTTCTAATAGAGCCCCGGGGCTCTATTCCAAAATTTGCCTCCAGGGCTATAGTGGAGACCCGGGCTGTATTAGGCACTCCAGCTCTATCCCAAATTACCGAAATCTGATTACAGTATTTAATCAAAAATCTTTAAAAATCTCGTTTCACTCGCCCAAAAAGTAATTTCAACACTACTTCACGTTACCCCATATGACAGTGTTTTGAAATATAAACTCTCAGATGAGTTTTACCAGACTCTCAGTGTAATAAATATCTGTGGAGTATTGGACACCCGGGCTGTACATGAAATACGTGTTAACACCCGGGCTGTAATAGAGACCCGGCTTCTATTGGACACCCTGGCTCTAATCAAAGCGTTACGCTACCTACTTTCTGAGTTGAAATGATTTAGTCGGGGATTTGGGACTGATAAATTTGATAAAATTGGAGTGAAGATTTTTTCTGTGACTTTTATTGTTTACTAAGGTGACATGAATTCTTGCTATTAATCTTGGGTAAAAAATCAAGGTGTGAGACTTATAGTTCCAAAAACAATAATTGCATGGGTTCACACAGGACGTTTACGTATGCACTATTTGGTAATAATGTAAAATGCATGAATATCTGTAAACGAATAACAATTATCTAGAAATAATGTAGATTATATATGTAGGCACACACTATATTATTGCAATTCTTGTACTATGCTTCTAAGCGATGGAATTATACAATGCATGTATCCATATCAAGAAACGATAGAACAAAGGATTAAGGGCCTTACGAAATCATTCATCGTGAGTAAAAACATGTTTCTCACTCACCATACGATTTCGCACAAAATTTTGAGGAAAGCAAGTAATTTTCAGGTGATAAAGGGGTAAAAAAACTGACTGGTAAACACTGCACCATACCCAAAAGAACCTAAATAAGCCCATAACACAGATTACTACACAGCGACAGGCTGTCGCCGACAGCCCCTTAATTTTCAGATATTCTTTCATGCAGTGGAAGAAACAGTATCGTCTCGTTTGACCCCATTATTCATATTCCATTATATATGCAATCATACAGCATAAAAAGCTACTGTAAATTGTTTCGTAGTTCATTCTGCAATAAGAATAAATGGAAACATATATAATTACCGTATTTCCTGTAATAGTACACTCCGTGTACTATTAAAATTCAGACCTCCCAGACCCGAGTACTAATAAAGGCCCGTGTATTATTACATACCCGTGTACTACCATATAAGACATTGTTAAATAGACCCGTGTACTATTCAAATTCAGATCTCTCAGACCCGTGTACTAATACATGGCCTAAAACAGGAAATACGGTATATGCAAAGACGCAGGATATTTGTGAGCATTTAATGGACTCCCAATTCATATAAAAATAGCGTAATTTGGCCATGAAGTGTATTGCAACCTGTATGCTACTGACTAGTGAATAATAGATTGACTTTGAAACCGCCCTCCATATAAATATGTTCATACCTTGAAACATCTACCTAGAAAACTTGAAATTATTAAAACAGTTATCGGCGCACACCACTCAGCACAACACACTTTTATGGATGCAGCATTAAATTGGACCTTTTACAGTTCATAAAAATTAAAAATAGAATGCAGACAAACGAATACCCTAGAACTAAAATATATGGAGAACGAAACTTTATTTAAGAAGCTTAATGCAACCTGTTCAAAATAAAATTAACAGGGCTATTACGTCGTTTAGCATGATAAGGCAGAAGCAGGTTAATGAGGGTGACCTGTTGGAAAGGTGTAATATTCTTTCTGTTTCTGAAAGAATTAAGTACTATTATCTTATATTTACTCTAAAACCATTAAATATGTATCTAGTATAGCTTATTTACAAAACTTTTTTGTTCATTCAAGGCGTGTGAGAAATACTAGGTCGCAAG
>JAQFZE010001969.1:0-15918 GCA_034695245.1 Dicyrtomina saundersi | reverse complement strand
TGTCATATATTATGTAACTCTAAAGGTCAAAGAAATTGTATGTCATTGTTTTTGGGATCTTTAATTGAATTGAATTGAATTGTGTTCAATAATAGTTAACAATTCCACTATATAGCAGAACTACATGAACTAGTCGTAAGTTTGAAGTTAATATTGCAAAATAATAACATTCATATTGTCAATTATTGTAACTTTTTGTATTTTTGATATATAATATTAAAACCTTGAACCAATGTGTGAACTGAACACCACAAACCAAACAAAGAGAACTCTCTGTGTGAACTGCATAAATTATTATTGAATTGTTGATTGTTAGAAGACAAACGACTCAATTACATTCAATTTAAAAGTAGTTTCAATAGACATACAATTCAATTTTAAACTTGACCATAGCTTTCACGGATTATACATTAACTGTCGATTACATAACTGTATGATTTAATAATGAGTAAGTCATAAGTAGTACCTTACTTAGTTAGTCATCTTGTAGAATTAACATGGAACAATAGTGGCCTAACAACTACTACTTTAATACCAAAGAATTCTGCAAAAAAGAGATCTTATCGCGATCCATAAATCAAACAATTCGAGTTACCCGTTGCAAGTTTTCGACAGTCGGCTGTTTGGCAGTGCATAATGAAAAGCATATAATAAAAGTAAAAGTAAAATGCATGCGAGCGAATGCAAATTGCAAAAAGATGTGAGCGGTGCTGTAAGTACACCGTTTTGTTGCAGCGTAATGTAACCTTTTGCCGGTAGCTTCTTCTAATAATTCTTCGTGGGTAGCTGGTTTAGGTAGGTGGATAGGATAACAACTTTAGTTTTGATTTGTTAGTTTTTTATAAATTCTTCTTTACACGATACGCACAGTTAAAGTTCACAGTGCATGTGAAGTGGGTTAGCGGGATTTGTGAACTATGTCAGTCAGTCATTGAAGCAGCTGAAATGAAACTAAAAACTGTGTACTAGCAACTAGTGAGTAAAGAAGGCTTTCAACTTTGATGGATTATTGTCAGTTTTTTACTACATTAATTTGCTATCAGCTATTGCATTTTACGGCTCGTAAAAACACGCTCCTTTTCGTTTTCCTATATGTATAATAACACTTTCAACTGTGTACAAAACACTCCATCGTAACGTTTAATATCAACACTGGTGGTAATTAGGTAATACTAATAAATTATTTATTTACTTGCAACTAGGTTTGAGTGAGTTTGAGTCGTTTGAGTGCACACTTTTCCCATAATTATCCTGACCGTAGCATCAAATTTTGGAAGCGTAGTTAAAATGCACACGCGACGACTCGACAGTCGGCTAATTAACTTGCAATTGAGTTCTTGTTTTAGGTAGTACTACAGCTAGTACTTACAACTTGTTACACCACCATCAACCATACACATGTCATGCAAAATTATTTTAATATGAATTACATCGCTATTTATGATTTGGTTTCGCTCGTATGTCATGTGTTAACAACTGAGCAACTGGCACTAATTAGATATTACATACTTCATAGGTTTGGTTGTAGGTGTAGGTATGATGTAGAATTGTACATATAACTATAACATATTTTAATGTATTGAGTTATTTTTATGTAATATGTCCTTAAATAAGAACGTGGAAAGTATAAACGTAGAGCAATGCGAAATTACTTTAAATATTCGGATATTACATTTCTGACTATGTACTAACTTTCCAAGCATAAAAACAGAAAAAAACTAGAACAGCTAAATAAATGCTGAATTCTGCTGCTGGTAGTTAAAACCAGTAATTAAAAACAAATATTCTATTAATTATAATTAGCCAAGTCACAGGCCACAGGTGACCAAGTGTGTAATAATGGTTAAAGCAACGCAACATACTACGTGTAATTGGCTTCACGTGTGACGTGTGGCGTGTTCCATATTTTATCCAGGAAGAAAATCGCATCTGATCGTGAGCTACAAATTGTCATGTAGGTTTTGTATTTGACACATTATATTCTGATTATTTTGTATTTATTCAGAGACCAGTTTTGAGGCAAGAGACGTTGGCGGGATGGGATATTCGAGATTCGATTCCAGGTCAACCTGCTGCAGATTATCCAGTCCTGTCCAAAGTCCCTCGAACAAGTTTCTCATGCGAAGGCAAGATCTCTGGTTTCTATGCTGATCCTGAAACACGTAATTTGTTCAAGTTTTATTTTTATCTACTTAAATATGTTATCGTATTTTTTTTATATGCATTAATTTCGTGTTATTGTCAAAGCGACAGTACAAAATGTCAATTCATGTTTAATACTTCACTTTGAGTAATTGATAACTACTTTTCTTGACTGCGTTCTGTTAATTAGGATGCCAAGTATATCATAGGTGTTCGGATTGTAGTGATCAGCCAAATATTGTACAGGATTCGTTTCTTTGCCCAAATGGTACTACGTTTAATCAGCAGGTGAGAATTCCATATAGTTAACAAGTAGTTTCTGTACTTTAAGTTAATAGATGTAAATAAGATATGTGAATAAGTCAAAAAATAGACATCGGCAATTTCTCTAATAGTGTGAATTGGAGAACGGAAATTCTGCTGTTAGAAAACATTGGAAATCGGCTACATTGCTTCTTCAGTTAGCGATATTCAGTTTATTATTATTAACTGTTGTAGTTTGCTCTAAGATACTTTGACTGTATAATGAAACAATTAATTTTTAGATATTCACATGCGACTGGTGGGCTAACGTTGACTGTCCAAAATCGGAAAATTACTATTCAATTAATGAAGAGTTAGGCACCAAAACAGAGGTATAGAAAAAACGATTTTATAATGTAAAATTTTTTGGCATAAAACGAGTTTACTTTAATAATTATCATAAACCCACAGCAAAATGTATATTATAATTACGATTACACAAAAATACTAAAAATTGATTAAATAAATCTTATAGGATGGCAACTACGTCCAACTCTCTGCCTACCGAAGACCAACACTGCCCAAGAAAGTAGCACCAACAATAATTCCGTTGGAAGATCGTGACCCACTTCCTCCAGAGCTCCAGTCCAAACATCATGGGGATCATGGTGATCATCACGTGAATGGAAAAACTATCAACAAAACTCCCATCCCCATTTCTGCTGCAGGTGCTTCGCCCAGGTCTCGCGTTACGAATAATAATTACAAAGTATTGCCAAAAACTATTCAAACAAAAGCAGCTCCACCATTGCTGACGGGTATCCCACAATTGAGACAGCAACAGCAGCAGCGTCTCCCCCCATCTCTCCCCACCCAAGTGACGAGCTTTGCAAGCCAAGATGATTATTCTGAATATTTCAATGAGGACTATGCAACTCAAGAAGAGCCTTCTGTGTCCACAAGAAGCGGATTTTTCAGACGAACAAATCATGATGACAACAATAAAAATAATAACGAAAATGGCAATAACAAGCAACGTGCTAAATCCAATAGGAACACCAATGCTAGGGGAAATAACTACAAAAATGATAATAATAATCTTGACTTTGATACACAGGATATCAATGACTATGATACAACAACTTCCAATCAGCAAAGGTACACAGAAGATGACAGCAACAACACTAGCAATGACGATACGAATAATTTTAATAATTTCGGAAATAATGACGACGACAAAAATAATGACAGTTTCAAAAATGACGATAATTTCAAAAATGACGGAAATTTCAAAAATAATGGCAAGTTCAAGAATAACCAAAATGTCAAAAATAATGACAACGACAGAAATAACGACAATTACAAGAGCAACGAAAATTACAAAAATAATGACAATAATAATTACAAGAATAGCGACAATTATGAAAATGAAAACTTTAAAAACAGTGACAATAATAATGACAGCGATAATTTCAAGTACAACAATGATGACAATAAGGACAATTTTAATAGTGATAAAGAGAATAATACAAATAAACCCCTAAGTTATATTGTTAACAATAGCAATAACAATAACAACAACAGAAATCCCACCACTTCAAAATTTCGAAATGGAGCTAATGGTTCGCGAAGAAATAAGGTGAGAACTCCGACTTGTACATTTTTGTTCAGCTACGGCTTCGCTGTCGTCGTATTATTTTGAGTGGAAAAATTTTCTTGTTTTCCGCAATTCTTTTTTCATTTTTTACTAATTTTTTCTTCATATTTTTTTTTCAGCAGAACTTTGCCACAAACATCAATGACAACAATCAGCCGACTGTTCGAAAATATGATAAACCACCCCCACCCCCATCTTTTGACAGTGATAGAGACAACGGTCAGTACCACAGGCCAGTGCCAGCGAATAGAAAATCATCCCGACCCGCAGGGTCAGGTTCAGGTTCAGGGTCACGGGCTCGAAATCAAAATCAGAACCAGAACCAAAAGGACGTCCAGGGCCAAGGTCGTAGACAACCCAAGAGCCAACGTCAACGTCTACAAAATCAAGACTCACTTGTTGATGATGATTTCTTGACACCACCTAGAGTGGGAGAACCGGGAATTCAAAATAAAATTTTGAAAGCCTCTGTAACGGCAGAAGAATCTCCAAGGCCAAGACCAATCACAACCGCAAGACCAAACCAAAAGGGTCGGCCTAAGCCTATCTATGGACCGCCAAAAGAGCAGGAGGAACAAGTGGACTCCCAGGCATATGGACCTCCAAAACCGACGTCGTCGTCGTCAAGGCCAAAACCACCAAAGGAGCAGCAAGAAAACGTGGATTCACAAGCTTATGGCCCTCCCGGTCCCGGAGCCGGTGGTGGTGGTGGTTCTGGTAAACCCAGTAATAAACCAAAGCCTCCGAAGGAGCAGCAGGGGGAAGTAGACTCTCAAGCATATGGACCACCTAAGCCAGGTAGTAATAACAGCAACAACAACAACAATAAACCCAAACCTCCTAAAGAAGAACAGGAAAATGTAGATTCACAATCATATTTACCACCCAAGCCAAAGCCAACTAATGGCAATGGCCAAGAAGAAAATACTGACTCTCAAGGTTATTTACCACCCAAACCATCTCAAGGATATGGACCGCCCAAACCGTCCACAGAATATGGACCACCAAAACAAAAGACGGATGATTATGACACTGTTTTAGGAAGGTTTGTTACAGCACCCCCACCACCGCAACGGGTAAGTTTATTTCAGATTTGACATTATATCGCATATCGCATTCCTAATATATGTGTGAATGTTTGCATTTATGATGATGTTTTGTTTTCAGAAGTATAATATAATTAGGTGCGAGTATTTATTTATAAATCGTACTGCCTTGGATATACTTAGTTATTTATTTCATATCGTCTGTGAAGAACCAAAATTACCCATATCCAATTTAAGCTACAATCAAAATGAGCTATGTCATAAAAACAAAATGAAAAACATGCGTAAAATGTTAATTAGAAGTTTTTGAAAAACTTAAAATGTTCTTTTTTTTCATTTTTTTCAACAATGTAAAATATCCTATTTACATGTTTTTGAAAAGGTGCAAAAATGTCTAATTACCGTAAATGCTCGAATACAGCGACCCGCGTTTTATTAAAACTCGGAGGTTTATCCCACGCGTTGTATTAGAGACACCTAATGTTAAAGCATAGCAGACCCCCGCGTTCTATTAGAGACCCGCCTTGTATTAGAGCATTTACGGTACCTACATGTCTTTGAGAAGGTGCAAAACGTTCTAATTCTATGTTTTTAAAAAGTGCAAAATGTTCTAACTCTGTGTTTTCGAAAATGTGTAAAATGTTGTTTCAACATGTTTTTAGAAAGTATGAAATGTTCTATTTACATATTTTTGAAAAGTGCAAAATGTTGCATATATGCTCTCAAGACTTCGAATATTTTTGTAGATAGTTTATATTGTTTTTAGCTAAAAATGGATTTGGGTCATTTTGGTTACTCACATACGATATATATTTTAATCCTGCAGGAAATAACGAAAACCATTTTTTTTAAAAGCATCTAATTTAATATCTTCCTACTTAGTGTGCTAACTTTGTTTTGAGATAAAATTTGAATTCTTACTAATAAACCTAATTTAAATTTTTGTAAAATGTCTTCATCACCTATAGGATTCATACGAGCCAGTGCCAGACAATCACTTTCGAAAACCATCAAGTGGCTACGGAGCTCCTGACCCAGATTCTGGATATGGTGTCCCAGGGACCGGGACTCCATTGGATACATACGGTGCCCCTGCAGGCCCTGATACAGAATATGGTCCACCAAAAGAGCCATCAAGCGAGTATGGTGCTCCACTAAAACCTCCCAAGCGACCATTAACATCTGACAAGCTCTCAGAAATCCAACATTTTCAGGACAGTGAGAACCCAAACAAACTACACATCCTTCTCTCGTTCGAAACTCCGCCTGATGAAAGTCCCCTTGAACTTCTGGATACTTTACCTTTATCTTTACCACCCCATGTGGAATCACACTCGACTCACTCCTCACTTGTGACGTATGAGCCACTTCCGCATCAAGGACCCCTTGGGACATATCCTCCACCAATTCTTGCCCAATTAGACGATCATGCTGTTCTATTTTAAAGCTGTATAATTTGTTTTTTAGTATGGCAATTCAGAGTGTTTTAAGCTTTAAATATAGCTTTTGATTGTTAACGTTTACAATTTTTCAACCATTTCGTTAATTTTTTGTCTTGTAGCGTGTTACATTTTTATTTACAAAGCACATTAGTTAACTAGAAAAAACAATTAATTTATTATATTTATAATTTTTTATTCCTCGTATTATTTAAAATAACCATATTAGAAAGTTAGATTTTTTTAAGTACACTTAGTTGCATGTAATTTGATATAAAATGTCGTCGCCTAAATTATTAATGAATTAATTACGTAATTAGTGCTAAAATTATTGGTCGTTTGTAAACGTACTTTAGTGAATGGTCCTTGAAAAAAATGACCAATGTACAAAATATACACAGATGCTAAAGTAAAAGAGAGATTTCAAAGTTCCCTTCCACAAACTATTCCACGAGATTGGTCAGAAATATATCAACACATAGCTATTCAAATTTCCTGGTCCATTTTTAGCCTAATTACATTAATGTTTTCTTTTCTTTAAAATAATTTATATAGCTCTAAAATGCTTTAAAACTTATGGTTCTTAAGTTTCCTAACAAATTGATACACATAATATGTTTTATTTACTGTAATTCCCAAATGCCATATTATTCCCATCCATTTTAAATTAAAACTTGTAAATTGTAAATTGAAGGATAATGTAATGGGGCTTGAAATAAGACTGAACGGGTTTCTTTATATTATGTACCTAAGTAGATTAATTTTAAACCTCAAGTATTTATTTAAATAATGATTGTATATTACTTTATGGAGCAAATTCCAATAATTGCAATGTAATGATTTTTTCAGACCGTTTAATATTACTTGTGTAGATTTTTTTAAATTGGTGTAGTAATAATAACTAATAACTAACAATAATATTTGGTATTGAGGGACATTTTCTGTTGCTGTGGGTAGGTATAGGTAGGTAGGTTACATGTTATTTTGTGGTTGTAGCGAGACATTATATCGTGTGTGAAGAACAAAAATTACCCATATCCAATTTAAGCTACAATCAAAATGAGGTATGTCATAAAACCAAAATGAGAAACATGCGTAAAATGTGAACTAGGAGATTTTGAAAAGTGTAAATTGTTCTATTTAAATATTTTTGAAAGTGTAAATTGTTCTATTTGCATATTTTTGAAAAGTGTAAAATGTTCTATTTATATATTTTTGAAGAGTGTAAAATGTTCTATTTACATATTTTTACAAAGCGTGAAATGTTGTATTTTCAAATTTTTGAAGAGTGTAAAATGTTCTATTTACATATTTTTAAAAAGCGTGAAACGTTGTACATAATAACATATTTTTGAAAAGTGTTAAATGTTTTGTTTGCATGTTTTTGAAAAGTGTAAAATGTTTAATTTACATATTTTTTAAAAGTGTAAAATGTTCTATTTACATATTTTTGAAAAGTGTAAAATGTTCTATTTACATGTTTTTGAAAAGTGTAAAATGTTCTATTTACATGTTTTTGAAAAGTGTAAAATGTTTTATTTACACATATTTTAATAGTCCAAAATAGTCTATTTAAATGCTTTTAAGACATATTTTAATATTTCTGTAGATTGTACAAATTGTTTTTAGCTAAAAATGGAAATAGGTCATTTTGGTTCTTCACAGATGATATATCCTATTTTGGTAATGCATTGGTAGTTTTTTTAATAGTTATAGTATAAACGAATACAATAAAGTTTAAGTAAAACTATTATAATTACAAATTAATTGAAATATAATAAAAACAAGTTGAAATTAAATTATTATGGCATAACGCTAATAACTGACGCTGACATCCGTGTAACAGCATTTTTAAACCTTATGTCTGTAGTTTAGTTTAGTAACAGTGAGAGGTGTGATTGTAAAGGTCATCTCATGTTCGGTGCAATTATTCATTTTGGGTTGCATATTGTGATGGAGAAGGTACGAGACTTTATGGGACACATGACTAGTGTTGAACTGTATGATGCTCGCAGCTCCGCTCCAGTTCCCGTAAAGCCCATTCGGTCCAGTGCAGTGAGAATCAAAGAGATACAGGTAACCATTCTTTTTGATTAGGCTCACAGTAATATTCCCTCCTGTGACCAGTGCATACGTGTACTTGGACCCTACAAACGTAGTAATGGCACTTTTCAATCTTTCAATGGTTTCGTTAGCTCCGTCATATTTATCAAAGCAACCAGTGATAGAATCTTCCTCTTTGGCAGTGATTTGAATGGGAATGGTATTACCATCACTATTGTTTAAAATTTGAACATTGCCATTAATGTCTACGCAGTTCATGTGCCCACCCGCAAAAGGCTGAACCCTCCCCGCATCCTGCTGGCCATAAAAACTGTCTCCGAGAAGCAGAATGTCATTGATGGTTGAGCCGAGCCACTCTGAAGGCGGAAGTACGGACGAGAATGCACAGGCAACTGCTGCCATAGCAGTGCACTGAACTCCAGCATGATCAAAAAAAGCTTCGTTTCCTTGGTGACGGGTTCCGTGCAAAATCCGACTTTTGTCAGGAGAATTCTCATACAGTAGTACATATGTATTTTGTTCAGCCGGATGTGGATCCTCTAAAGTCCCATTTTTGAGCGGGTTTCCATAGTAAAATGTAGACACAATTCGGTGCATAAGTGATCCGGGCTGCTGTTGCGTTGGTTGGGCAGAACATGGACTCATATTTTTAGGGCGAGTTCTCATCTTGGAGGTTTTTGTTCGGTAAGGGCCGGAAGATTTTCCTAAAATAGTAAAATGGTAAAATATTAACGAAATATGTCAAGAACCCATGATAAGCGTGGCAAATTGAGATATTTTCAGCTAATTAACGCTACTGTAAGAATTTACTTGAAATTTGATCCATGCTATCTGAATCAGAATCAGAATCAGCTATTGGTCGACTTCCGCTCGAAGAACTACGATTCGGATTTGTCACAAAGCTCTTAACAGTCAACTTTTCGACCTTAAGCAATTCCCTTGCAATATCACAGGCGACGCTCTCCGAAGATGCAGCATGGGATTTAAGAAACGTCTCCATAATTTTCCTGTGGTTCCCATGGTTCCTAAAATAGCACAACAAATGTAAATTGCTTTAAGTTTTGTGTCAAATTCAGAGAAAATGGGTACAGAAAGTTGCTTTCTTTTTGGCGGGATTTACCAATGCAGGCGTATGTCCTCGTCCTCTATGAAATCAGTGTAACTATGGCTGGCTGTATCCTTTAACATAGAATGCAACTGGCGCATATCTTTTTCCACGCTTTGAATTGACCATTGTTGAGTCCCACCGCTAATACCTATACCTATACGCCGAACTTTACCATCGCTGATATCATCGTCATTTGTATTGAAATCAACCGATTTTGAAAATATGGCAAACCAGACGATGAGGCAGCCGTACCTCCCACACTAGAATATTCGTTGACAACAACGTTTAAAAAAAAATTAACAAAATTCCACAGCTGCCATCTTCCTACTAATTGTAAGAATAAAATGATATTAGTATTGGGTATGAATGTAACCATTGCAAATTCAAATTACCCAATCTGGAGATTTCAGCGGAGAAACTCTATCATCGATCGCATCTAATTTAGTGCATAGTTTTAACGCTTTCATGAGGTTTTCTATTTGCACGATTCTACTCCCAGCGTTCCCATCATATGCCAGCATAGTAAGCAGTTCTGGAGAGGGAAAAATATTAATGTCATTCAATAATTACTTTTTGATTTTCATTAAGTTTAAATGCTTTATGTCATTGCAATATTATTTCGAGTGTTTATTTATTTACTTACTAAATATTTGATTTAGGCGATCACAATACTTTTTGGGCTGCTCACTCACAATAAAGGTCAAGTGCTCAACAAGGATATCCAGACAGCCTTCCTTCACGAAATCAGCCAGCAAGTCTTCTGATATTTTAACAAATGCAAAAATAAGAATGTTTACTTTTACTTTTACTTTTGACAATAAAAACGAATTCGATACTGTAAATCATAGGGCGATTCAACAAGGCACGGGTTTATATCCTTAGCAATATTAAATGTTGTATAATTATCGTATGTGAAGAATCAAAATAACCTATTTCCATTCCTTGCTAAAAACAGGATGCACTATCTAATCTAAAAAACAACAGCTAAAATCATAGTCCTCCAAGCATGTAAATAATAACACGATTTGCCCTTTTCCTTTTCCAAAAATGCTAATAAAATATTTTGCACTTTTAAAAAACACATAAATAGAGAATTTTGCCCTTTTCAAAATCAAGCAAATAAAATATGTTGCAATTTGCAATTAGTAAAAACATGTAAGTACCTAGAACATTTTACACTTCTTCGAACTGAATTAGATACGGGTCATTTTATTCTTTACTCAAGAGACATATGCCTACTGATTATATTATGTTGTATCCACATTAACATACCTATGTTCTATGTAGCTTATTACCTTTAGACCATTCCTTGTCTGACGGCGCACTAGTGAGGATATCCAACATTTTTTGCATGGGAATTGGACATTCCTCACTCCAGTAATTTTCAAGCTGCTCGGGTTGGTGGGTTGACAAGTTCTCATGTTCCCTCTTCAGTATGCTAAAATATTCCCCAGGTGGTTTCATCCTCTCTCGATACTCCCAAAGGTGGCCGAACATCAGCTGAATCTTGTCCAGTCTCACACCTGATTTTGACTCAAAATCTGATCGGATGAATGCACTAATCTTGCGTCGAATTTTCTAGAACAAATACAAAATAACAACACACTGAAGAAAGGGTCTGCAACTGTACCTACAAAGTATAATACTAGCTATGTGCTATAGATACACCAGTAACATATTATACCTTTGACCTACTTAAGCAATACAAAATAATTTACTGTTCTATAGTATAGTTTCAAAATTGACATATCGTCTGTGAAGAACCAAAACGACCCATATCCATTTTTATCTAGAACCAACATCCGATATCTAAAAAAATATTGAAATAATACTTGAAAGCATGCAAATGGAACATTTTACACTTTTCAAAAACATTAAAATCGAATATTTAGTACTTTTTAAAAAACATGTAAATAGAATATTTTGCACTTTTCAAAACTATGTAAATAGAATATTTTGCACTTTTGAAAAACATATGTAAATAGAATATATTTGCACTTTTGAAAAACATGTAAATATGACATTGTTATCTTTTTAAAAACATGTACCTAAATAGAACAATTTGCTCACACTTTAGAAACTCGTGATTAGCATTTTGTAAGCATGTATCTTATTTAATGTCATTTTTTTGACATAGCTCATTTTAATTCTAGCATAAATTGGTAATGGGTCATTTTGGTTTTTCAACGACGATGTGTATGTATTACCGATGAGAGACTTCCCGAATCCTTCAAAATCAGCTCTACAATATTAAAGCTAAACTGCTGAGCTAATTTAGAATAGTTCCTGCTACTGATTTTCCCATTCGGATTTAGCTTGACGGGGTTCATTGAATCATAAAAATAAGATTTCACCACAGACAAGAAGCTCTCTTCTAATTTATCACTGACGGGCTTTAGGGGTGACTTCGTGGACTTAATTTGAGACTGGGGATTATCATTAAAGACTGAGTTATCTAGAAACCATTTTCGGAAGTAGAGTAGGCCAACGTTGAGCAAGTGGAGGAATTCTTCCTCCAGTGGGTGATCTCCAGAGATGAGCTTGACATCGAGTAATATTTGGAATAGAATCCACTTGTCATCTTCACTGAGGGCGGCGCCGAATTTAATTCTCAAACCAGTTTGACTCCCAAATATTAAAAGTGACATGCCGAGAGATCCATCCGGCCAGTTTTTCGTCTTCAAGAATTCGTGAATTAAAAAAGGCGCATTATTATAGTGACTGTACGTCGTTTTGGCTTCTTGGCCATCTTTGATAAGGTAGTCGGCTATTGCAAATAAACTGAAATATTTCTCTGGATCACTACTTTTGTTTTCAAGCCAGTCTCGTGTACATTTTTGAACGAGTGGATGAATTCGTATGACAGGGAGGTCCTTCCCATTTTCATCTGACTCCATCTCAATGCTAATTAGTGAGTGGATTTCCAACAATCGAAACAAATTGTGGACTTCATCATCAGCTTGATCAGTTGTAGTCGGGGCGATATTAATTACTGTCATATTATTATTAAAAATATTGTTGTTCGTGCTAGCGTGGTTAAACATAGATACAACAGATTTCAGTGAAATATCATGTGTAGGTAAATAGCTAAGTATACTCAGTAGCTTCCAAGCCTTATCACCCAAACCTTGATTATTTTTCCCGTCAAAGTTGGTACTCCAAACTGAATTGAGTATCAGCTCATTTAGAACAATTTCACCGGTGGGACGGTCTTTGAACTTCGACTTCCAGTCTTCTTTAATGCTGGGAAATTTCTTAATGTACTGCTTGAGTTTAGATTGAATATCCGTTGACCACCCACCCCCCACATAAATGGAATTAGCAGCCAGGCTTAGCGCAAGAGGAAAACAATTTAACTGGTTTGACAGAGTCTGAATAGATTCGATGACATCCGCCCGGCTTTTGTGATGATGATTTAATCGTAGTTCTTCGAACAGGAATTTATCTGACTCGGCGATAGTAAGTTTATCAACGTAGATAATGTTATCTGCTGGAACTTTGGATCTCATCGTCCACTTTTCGTGATTACGGGATGTGATGAGAAATACGGCCCGATGCTGGTGTTCTCGGTAGCGATGTGAGGATGCTGTTGGAAGGAAATCCTGGATGCTGAATTCATTTGAATTTGGAGTAGGAGTAATATTGGTGGCGTCATTAAATATAAATAAACCTGTACCAGGGGTCCGACTCTGACTCTGATTACTGTTGGGATTTGCTGGGTCTGAGACTAACGGGTTCAACAAATAAGCGTAGACCTCTTCTGCCATCCATTTCACATCGCTATAACTTGGATTTTTTCTTGTAGCTGTAGTATTTTCACTTTTGTCCCTTAACTGGTGAAGGTTTAATTTGTCTCCTAGTTTTCGGAAGCTGTCAGCTAAGCTCCGAAAATTCTGAGCATCAATCCAAATGACAAAATCATACCGAAGAAAATAGAAGTCAGCATATTTGCGAGCTAGTTCACTTTTTCCAATTCCTTCAGGACCAGTTAGGACCACAATTCTATCCGTAATATTTGATTTTCCTGAGCCAAAGCCGGAGCCGGTGCAGCTCATTAGTGTTTCACGGATGGTTATCAGTAGAGATTCCCTGCCAATAAATGATTTCTTAGGAGGGTAAAACGTGCTATTATATTTTGGAAATATTGTGCCTATTGTTGATGAGCGTGTGCTGGAACTGGAACTGAAAATGAAACCCGAAGGTTGACTTTCTTCTAACGTCGGTACTTCTTCTCCGGATATCCCTCGTTTCGGAGCAGGTCCAGGTGGGAGAAGACATGGTAAACTAGAGAACGTGGAATTGGCTGTTGCCGGTACCGGTGACGGTTGAGAAGAATCTGGATTTTCTTCATCGTCTTGACTGCTAAGCGCAATGCTGGTGCTCGAGTCCGAATCTGATTCCGTATTCGCGTTACTGGCACTGGTAGCTGGACGAGAACCGAAAGCGACATTTCGAAGCTTTTGTGTAGCTTCCGAAATAGTTGTCCACATCTTACAAAATTAATCACATGGAAATTGTTGTACAACTTTTATGTAATAAAACACCGGACACAGTTCTAAAATATAATCAAAAATTCCAATAGTAGGTACATATAGTTGGTTTGGTAATTATTCTAAACTACACTCCTTCTTTTCAATTTTCAGCACCTTTCTTGTTGCAGTCTGCTTCTGCTTACTGAATGGAAATAATGGATCTGAACTTTTTATTAAATTAATAATTATATATTTCTTCACACTTTGGGATAATGGGGTCTGCTATCACGGGATACAATTTTAACTGTGCAGGGAATGACCTGTACTTGACTTTATAAATGAGCAAAAAATATACCTACTGGCTACTGGCAGCTGTGTGGTCAGTGGTCAGGGTGAGTGCAAGTTAGGTATTACAATGAATATTGCAATGTCAGTTTATTATCATTAGCATGGCAAAGGTACTTACTACTTATAGATATTGCAATTATCTATATATGGCCGATGTAAGTAGCTAATATTGATATTTTTATTTCGCTAAGTACCTATGTATTTCAGTTTAGCAATTAGCGGATTCAAAATTATTGACACTTGAACGTACTGATAAAACCGTTTGCAGTAGCATAGTGATAATTTCCTATGTACCTATACATAAACAAGTAAACTGATATTATGCAGCAAAATGCGTATTTTTGTTTTCTAACAATCCGTATGAATGTGCATCACGATAATTAAATAATTATTGTGATGGTCGACATGGAAAAAAAATACTTGAAGCTGTTTTACCGTCGATCCATATGTTTACTCAAGCAATAATTAGCAAACCCGAGTTCAGTATGAATGACATGTACTGAGTGCTTTGAGATTAACATTGGACCAATTAAAATATCCCATGGATGAGTGAGGGTGACGGATGGAATTTACGAGTCTACGGACATAATGCGGACCGGGCTGTTGAACTCTCAAGTTTAATTCATATAGTGCTTTATTAATTATAATAAAAACTATATACATACAAATTGATAAAGCAGGGTTGTTATCTTTTTGCTAAATATATTCGGCGCTACATACTACAGTAATGGTTTACAAAATCACCGAACAAAAGCCAGCGTTTGCGTATCTAAGGATTTATTGAAATCGAGAGGGACAGACAACAGACGGGGCAAGCTGACTAGTGAGGTATTTCCATGTGGTGTAGTACTGTAATACTGTAATTACCTACGTATTTACATATAGTGGCTATTTACATGGGAACCTACTTAACAATTAATTAATGAATTAATTGATTTATTGATGTGTAATAATTCCAGTTCTATTTTATTTTATTAACATTTTTGTGTACCACACGCTATGTACTTCAAAGTACGGAGTCGGAGTACGGAACTACATTTATTAATCAAAATAATGTTATTTCGCAAATATGTAGAAGTGTAATGATGAAACTCTGCAAAATACATTTTAATAAAGTTTGCAAAGGCAACAAGGAGCCTGAAATAGTATTAACAAAGAGACACCAAATTTAGTACTTATATTGTATATATTTACCAGCTCCACCATTTCGCATTTATAGCACTACCTTCTCACAAGAAATGTCATCAGTGAAGAAGCAAAATGGTCCATAGGCAATTTAAGCTAAGGTTAAAGTGAGCCATGTTATATAAGCTATACATATAAGTAGTAAGGAAGTTTACTTAATCCAAGAGGATACGTTTAATCAAATAGAATTGAGATGAAAAATTAATCGATACGA
>JAQFZE010001968.1:0-15922 GCA_034695245.1 Dicyrtomina saundersi | reverse complement strand
GGGAGAGCTGGGGCAACATGGATGGATGTTGTGCCTTCTTCAAAGTTCTTGATTATTGCAGTAAGTTCTGTCCAAGTTTCGGGTATTTTCTGTGCTCGAATAAAATTTTGAAGATTTACTTGGAATTTATCAATAGTTATTCCCACTTTTGTTTTTTCGTCTAGTGATTTTAAATGTTCTTCGATGTAGTATCTTATCATGATAAGGAACGATGAAGCTGTCTCCGTCGGTTTTTGTATTATAGCTAGAACATCTTGTCGTGTTAATCCTTTATGTGTCGAAAATTCATTTAAAAATAATGTAGTGAGAGCGTCAAATGTAGAGTTGTCATCTATGGTTTTACGATGTAGGGCAGCCCAGTAACGTCCAGTGGGTAAATCTAATCCAAGGGCTAAATGTCGTTTCTTTAGTTCTTCGGTCTTGATATCAGCAGCTTATATCCATGTTTTTAATAAGTCGATATAATTCTGTGGGTCGGTAGCTTGTGATAGCTTTGGAAGGAGGCTGTATGATGCCATTATATTTGTTTTTAATTCTTCTTTTTCGTCCTCGTTGTTAACTTCACGAGTATCTGTAGTGTCAAGTTCTTCTGTCTTAATTTCAGTGGCTGGTTCTTGATCGTTATTAAGTGAACTTTTACTCACGTTAAAGTCAGAGGATTGACTACTTACGTCTGTTGACTGTGGAGGAGCTGTAGCTTAAAATGTTAGGGATTCACTAGAACTTGAAGTGGCTTCAGATGTTGTTGTTACATATGAATTGATTGTATCTTGTGGAATGGGAGCTCGTTTTGGGATTGCAAAATTATTTTCTAATAGTAGTTCACAAAATTCTTGAAATAAGGAACTTACTGCCTTAATACGTTTATGTGGTTTTTAGTTGGCTTTTATTTCGAGAAGGGCGAGTAAGTCACTTTGCTGTTCTTGGTACACGTTGTATACATCCAGCCAATGGTCTAGGCGAGTTGTTTTATTTTTAGGCTCTCTTGCAACTAGTCTAAGTTTTTGTTTATTTTGAAAAACAATTATTTTGTGGTCGTTGGCTGAATATATTCGGAGTTGAGTTTGAAATTGTTGTAGTTTATTGAGGTCTTGAACAGGAGGAAGGAAACTCATTTGTACTTTTACTTAAATTAAAGGAGATATACTCTAACCAAACAATATTTCGTCCTCAAAATAGATTTTAAAAACCAAATCAGGGGAACCAAAAAAGAAACAATAATATATAGGCCCGAAATCCGATTAGCAGAAACACCATTTCTGTTGTGTATAGCGTACAACAGTGGGTGAGAATGTGAATGAAATAAAAATGCTATGTAGTAGAAACTACATAGTGTTCGATCAAGGCTCTGATGAAAACCAATGATGATCTGTATAGAGTCAGATCTGCTTTTTATTTACTTTTTTGTCCTAATGAGTATAACAGTATACATGTTTTATGTCTGCAGAGAGAGAGAGTGTAACCTCGTTCCACTCTCACGCTCTGTACAAAAACTTGTTACGTAGGCATGGCCAGTGCCGGTTTCACAATTACTGAGTAGTCAAGAATCTTGTGCACAGATCCTTGACTACAACAATACGAAGGCAACATTCTGATCTGTGAGTCTTCATGTATACTATATTTGTATGTTATAATTTCACTATATACTATAGATTACATATAAGATTTTTATACTATATAAAAAGAATACAATACTTGGGAATTCAATGCCTTTTGATTTCATGTAAACTTTCTTGAATATTGAATTAATTATGCATCTTTTATTTTTAAATAAAGTTTCTTTAATAGGACAATCTTTTGTTGTTACTTGATTTAACTTTTTTGCTTTATGAAAAATAGCCTTGAGTTTGTCATAATTATTTTCATAATTCTGGCAGTTAAAAAATATTTTCCATGCAATCTTGTTCAAACCTTCAGCTACATAGTTTCCTACCAGTTTAATGTTTGGCCTATAATTAGTGACAAATTTTTTTCCTAATTTTAGTATTATTATTAATATGTATGGTAGTTTAGTGTACGAAAGGTTGTGTATAATTGATGGGCTAGATTTGGTTAAATTATATAATTTGTGAATTTCTATTTTGAAATTATTATTTAAACCAAATTCTAATAACTATGGATTTGAGTTATGATATCTGCGATTATTTCGTACATGTGCTTGAGAGAAATTGAGCTGAGGCGAGATTGGTAATTGTCAACATAGCACCTAGTTGGTTGTCAACAAAAAATAATTATCTCGTTGAATTATTCGTGCGTGGGGGGAAGTTACCTCCCAAAACATGTCTGAGCCTATTTCAATAAAACACACTGTAATAAGTTGTAGTAAAATGAAGAAGTACGTAGCACAGTAACCTTATAAATATTTATGGTTGTCTTCACTCTATTACTAACAATTTCAGGTAAACAGTCAAGCACATCTTTTTGCTTTAAGAATGTTTTTGTAGCGGGTAATGTGATGTAGATTATTCATTCCGACACAGTACGTAAACTGAACATTTCATAAAGTGAGTGCATGTCCATAACTGGCTTGGGTTGACCTTTCGGAAATCCAAGCTGCTTGTTAACCAATAGGTTGTAGTGATAGATTTTCAATATAATACAATTCAAGTAATAGTCTTTTATATTTTGCAGCTTGTCCAGTAGCATTTTAGGGACATCTGTTTGTACTGGAAGGCCATAGTCGATGTGTGAAAATACTAAAGACCTAAATACTATTGACAAAAGTTTAGGATCTATACATGGTTTATATTTTGCAAATCAAGAGCATTTAAAGCAATCTTTTTTAAGACAAAATTACAGTAGGAGTCAAATTTAAGAGAACAGTCAAAATTTCTACCTAAATATTCGAATAAATTTACTTTTGAGATTCTGTCGTCATGACATACTGTAAACTCGAAGTCACAAACTCCCTTGGACCTAGGATTGTAAAAGTCCATTACCAGAGTTTTAACAAAACTCAGTTGCATTGAATTAGGGTTAGCAAATTGCTTGATTGGGTTTAATAGGGGCGTATGATGGCTGTAGCTACGTGAGCCCAGCAGAAAATCCTCTTGTAGCAGTAACTTCCAAAAGCATTCTTAAGCCCACTTGTTTTAACTTGAGATGCGTCGGCAATAAGATATTGCGGTATGTACACAAATTCGGACTCGACGTTTTCAATTCCCGTCTTGCTTAGGAGACCTTGTAACCCAACGCAGCCTCCCCAGTAGATAGGTAAAATTGTGACAGCGTAAGGTGAGGGTAGATAAATACAAGTTATACTATGAAAAAATTGACTAGTGAGTAATAAATTAGACTAATAATAGACTCACAATAACCTGCAACATACAAAGTACCCAGGTAGTAGAGTAAAACAACTTTGAGAAAAGTAGTTAGTTGAAGCAACTAAGTACTAAGAGTGAGATAGTGTAGTTTATAGGACACATACAAGAAGTCCAGTAACTACCAACCAGTCACTATAGGGCAAATTACCATACAAGAGCATCAATATAAACTTTCATAGGAAAGCTCCGAGCACTAAAGTCAATTTAGTGAGGATTATTGGAACGATAATGCTGCTTTCTGACTGATTTCTGAGCTAAACCTACCTTAAACTATATCACCCATTAAAAACGGCTTAGGACATTAACTAACTAACAATGACTAAAGTAATAATTATTATTATCTAGAAATCTAATAATGTGTAAAATGTCAATACCTAATAGCTAGCATTTTTATTTCTGTCATAATTAAGTTTTTACTTTATATTAAATAGGCATTTATAATCACGCATGATAATTGGATGCGACTAGTTAGATTTTTGGAGCGGAGGCTGGGCCAAGGTGGAGCTATGCTAGCGCTAAAACTCAACTAGTTCATTTCTTCACTATTGAACTACAACCCCAGCCCCCAGCAACAAAGTTGAAAGCAAAAAGTAACGAAAACAGTGATAGCCGCAGTCAGGCACTGACTGTGGATGTTACAAAGTATATGGAAATTGTACAACCAGCTTACAAATAGACAAACTAAGCTCATTGCTGGTGTAAAATTAATAATGTCAATAGTAATATAACAGATAATTTACCTATTCTAGATCGATCACTATCGTCTAGTTTTACTATACCTGGAAAAAACCAGGATAATAATGTCTCAAACTTTATTATTAATTTAGATATGTATAGCTCAACACTTGTAATAGACCCAGTATATATAGCCTTATGTTTAAGGTTACTAAATCCTGTAAGTTTCAAAGAAAACGAAATACCTCTAATATTTTAGAAAACTCATTTATTGGTCTATGTACTCCCTTAACTCAATTATTTAATAAATTTTAGAATGAAGGTGTTATCCTGGACGCATTTTAATGCTCTATTGTGAGTCCTCTCTATGAGGGCAAGTACAGCACGCTCAATTCGGTCTCCTATAGGCCTATATCAAACTTCCCATTACGTAGTAAGCTTCTTAAGAAAGTAATTCAACGTTTAATTACTAACGATGTAGAAAATAATAATTTATTGGATATCAATCAACATAGTTTCAGACAAAATTGCTCTTGCAAAACTGCCTTAAGTGTATTTACGCATAAACGTTTTAGTAAATTAAATAACCCTAAGTCAGAAGTCATAGCGCTCTTTGTAGACCTTAAAAACGCATTCAATCATACACCTTAAGTTACCAGAAATGTTGTCAAATGAATTTAAAATAGATCCTAAACTAGTGAAATTATTATGTAATTATTTCATTGATAGAAACGTTTGTGTAAAAATTAACTAATTGGTATCTGAAAAATTTAATCTTAACAGGGGCCTACCTCAAGGTTCAATTCTTGTCCCACTATTATTTTCAATGTACTACAATAATGTAGGGGAGGCAATAATTGGTACAGAATACAACTTATTTGATGATGACTTAGTATTTATTATTAGTGGTACGGATATAAATACAATGACTATAACAGTTAATGTAAAATTATTTGAATTAAATAATTGGTGCACAAAAATGGGATTAGCAATAAATTGTGATAGGACGTGATATATGATATTTCACAAACCTCGTGATAATATCTCAACTAATAATATACCAAAAATTGTTTGTAATAATATTACTATCAATAGAATAGAAACGTTTAAGTATCTCGGAGTTATATTAGACGACACCCTTAGCTTTTCTGCGCAGTTTAATCATATAATGAAAACAATGTCTTCAGCAATCCACTGTATACTTTTTCTAAAGAGATACATAAGCTTTGACATTTTCAAGCTACTTGCAAATTGTTTTGTTTTATCCATTGTGGACTACGGTTTAATTATTTGGAGTTTGCTAAGCAATACTCAATTAAATAAAATCAAAAAAAAACTTGATAATCTGTTAGAGCGCTTTTTTACCGTATGTTTTTTAAATACGACTACAAAAACACCAATAACCACCAAAGGTTGTCCAAAGAAAGAGCAAAAATAGACTTTAACTACCTGTATGAACTATGTAACATATTTACTGTACATGAACGTATAAAATATTACTCTGCAGTGTTTATGTATAAGATCATGAATGTCAAATGTATACCTGATCTACCCAATATTGTCCTACATGATAGCTTAAGTAGGAATAAGCTAGTCAATTTGTTAGAACGACTTAAAAAAGAAACAGCTTTCTTTTAAAAGTCAGGACTGTTTTAAACAACTGAAATGTGGAATTTGATTCCAGTGGATGTGAGAAATCTCAAAATTTCACTTAACCAGTTCAAATGTAATATCTCAAAATGGTGTCCTAATATGCGTAACAACATTTACATATAATAGCAAAAGCAAAGTAAACCAAAGATAGTAATGATTCCAATAATCTTAATCAATCGTAATTGATCTTATATTCTAAGTCCGTAGTTTAAATCGTACTATATAATATTGAATTTGTTGTTAAACCCTTTTAAAATATTAATATACTCAATAGCTTATTTTAATGTTGATAATGATTGTTGTGTTACTCATGAAAGAATACGTTTGCGCCAAATCGGTTTAAATAACACCTTATTAAAGTTCAACTGACTAACTAATTTCCATTGATTTTTTTTCCGTGTGTCGTGTGTTTGAAAAAATGATGCTAGTAGTGGTTACATAGTATGACTGAGGATAAAACGTAAAATTTGAAACGACAATGAATGTGAATGATGTATATTTAAACATATACGAATATTATTAAATATTCGTAAACATAAATGTAAAACTATGTAAAAATTATTCAAAACTACAATCTACAGTCACAATTGTTATAACTGCCAATTCTAACAAACAAAAGATTTATAATTCATTTTTTTGCCTAACTTCTAATTATTTTGTAACCTACTAAGACCTACTTATTTGCCAGTCCGTCGATTACAACTGCTAATTCGATTTATGCCTTTAAATAAGTTATTGAATGATTTAGAACATGTAACTATAACTTTGAGAAGACCAAAGTATATTGTCATATAAAGAGATGCACTTGAGTGTACTCCCGAGTGCATCCTACACATAAGATTCGAGGCTCTTGGTTTAGCTCTGTGAGCTACAACCAGGAGAGAGAAGGACACAATTCGTTTGGTGGCCTCTCGCTCAGGTTTTTTCTCGTAGTTCCAGCTAAATAAAAATAGTGCTTGCAGTGTATCGTGTATTTTGTAGCCCCAGCTAAATAAAAATAGTGCTTACTCTATTGTACTCCAAGGCTTATCGTACTCGCTCATTCACTGTCACGTTCAGTCATACACACTCATACAACATCCATAATCGTAGAAAAACTACAACTCTGACATAGTGGATCATTAGGACCCGTACTGTACATTATCAATACAATACACCAGAATTAACAAACTATTCAGTTTGCAGTGACATTTACTAAATTACTGACGAATACAGCAAAATCTCAATTTCTCTACCGCTTCCACGCTTTTGGCCGTTTTTACTAGCAACAAACTAACAACGGGGACTTGGAACCACGAGAGAAACGCTCAAACGAAGTCCGGTCCCAGACCGTTACGCAAGCCCAACGGGGAACCCCAGGTCCAGCACGGACCACACGCGCGCTATCAACAACAGGTCAGACCAATTATTTTACCGTTTTTTTTGCGTACGCATAAAATTCACAGTTCAGGTTAGGTATAGTTATTTCTGGCTCCGTTCCAGCCACAGTGTAAAAAGCTCAGTAAAGCTGCCGTGTAGTGAGGCTTTGTTCCAGCCAAAGTAAACCCCGCTCAGTACAGCTGCCGTGTAGTTATAGCAGGCCCAATAGCATTTTATATTTAAGAAAAACAGCTACCAGTTATACATACAGTTAGAAGTACGTAGATACGGCGAAAATAGTGTTACTATCATTAACAAAGTAATTTCATTCACATGATTATTATAGTTCATTTCATCTAAACTTTTACCGTCTGAGGTAGCATTAGTTATTGACTCATAAATCTAGATCATACCAGACTCACTCGTCAGACCACTAAAGATAATAAATTACAATTACGTAGGCCACAACAAACTTGTCACCCACTTACCCCAAAAACGACGAAGAAAACTCTATTCTTTATCCCAGATTAGTTCTATTTCGTCCACCAAAATTCCACAACTTTTCCACCCGTTGCAAGACACCATACCAATAAACTAGTTTTAAACCCAGTAGATAGAAATCTATTCCTCAAATACAATCAAGCAACTGCAAGTCTTTTCCTAATTCTCAAAGCTGAAAAATCCCCACTATTAAATTTACCCTCCAGCTCAAAATCTTCAAAAACTCTGAAAAGTCATTTAATACATTTTCCGCAAATCCGCCCTAACTTATCCTACAAAAACCAGTATCTACTTTCAATATTAACAACTTTACCAACAAAAGCCCACCAGTATGGACGCTTTTTTTCTCTCCCGTCAGATTTTTCACCTATCCCAGTCCTAGAATTTGTACACCACCTACAAATTGACAATTCTAATTATTATTTCCAATTACACGTCGAACAAAATCATCATGCCTTCACCAGCAGTAATAATGAACCTTAATACGGTCCTCCAAACCACTCCGCTCAGGCAATTTAACCCCGGACAGGATGACGCACATCATTTTATAGTTAATTTTGAGACCAAGGCCTCTATGGCCGGCTAGAAGTAAAACAAATGTTCCCTTTATCCCTAGGCCCTGTTGCCCTCCTCTGGTACACCACCGACGTTAAAGACAGCGCTGATGTCGACACATTCAAGCTATTACAAACAGAATTTTTGACACGGTTTGGCACAGACCCAGCTACCCTCCAAACACATCTGAATTTTCGAACTAAAGGAATAAATAAATCGATTGATAGCTATTGTCACGCCGAGCTCTTACTATGTAACCAGCTCGACCCAACCATGCCTGATAAGACTAACATTGTTTATCTCAGAGCCGGCCTCCAACCCATATACCATCAGATGATCGCTGGCCAACTTTGACAACTGACAACAACATCCGCTTTCCAAGCGGCCCTGCGAGACGCCGAAAGTGCCCGTAATTTTAAAGTACATCTTTCCCCCACGACCGGAGAGGACTCTACAGCCACATCGGCCCTAGCCTTTCAAATTCAGACTCTAGCAAATCCCTTCCAAAAGCTAAAAATCAACTTTGCCAGTACCTGGTCACCTTTGCGAGGACGTTACCAACATAAAGCAGACTCTCGTGAATCACACCACCGGGATTCCAGAAGCCGGGACTACGAACCCCGCTCATCCCAGGTAAAATCCGGATAACGAAACTACTCCAGGAGCAATTCACGGTCCCGCTATAGCAGCAATGACCGTAACTCTCAAAGGCAGAGGTCACCCACCCCTCATCGTCCTCTACGCAGACTACAATCAACAGTGCTCAAAACCAATCCGTTGTTTTAATTGCAATGGCTACGACCACATGGCAAATATTTGTCCATCTCCACCTTGCCTTTCGGACAAAGGTCAAGACCAAAGACGAGCTCACCTTTCGGAAAACTACCAGCAGAGACTCTACCGCGAGTCCCAACCAACTGAGAATTTTAACCAACTCAAAGTACAATTTGACAAGAACGACTACCTACACCCTGAATAAACGACATCCCAATTAGTAACTACAACATACCTACCGAAATCAATATTAATTCCAACCAAATACACATCCACGGCTCTCCCATTTTTAAATCGACCATAAATAATTTAAAAGTAAAAACCCTCAATAAGAGCGGAGCATCAGCTTGTATCATTGCAGCTAAATTAATCAACCCTAAAGAAATTCAACAACTACAACTACAACGGGTTCGTGTTGGGAGAACTGATCAATTGATTAGAAACACCAAACCCCTTACAAATAAAGTTCCTTTGACCTTTTTTACAAAATGTAAAAGTTACACCATTTCGAGGAGCCCCAGTCCAACTCCTGGGCATTGCTACAGTTAAATTTACTCTAGGACTCACTCAGTTTTCTCACCCTGCCATTGTTATACCTAATCTAGAACCCCCATTTTTCTTGGCTTTAGACTTTTTGACTAAATACAATTGTAACATCAATTACAAAAAACGTAAAATAGAAAGCGAGGCTTTCCCTTCTGTTAACTTTACACTCAAAAAGACAATCACCCTAGACATAAACGATAAAATGGAAAACTCCACGTCTCTACACTGCACAGTAGCGAAAACAACAATTATTCGCCCTTTACTCACACAGCTGTTAAAACAAATTATCCGTTTCAATCTCATAAAAATCTACTGTTGGAACCATCCCTAAATTATTACAACAAAAACCGTCTACTATTAACAGAGGCCTAATCCCTCAAGAAAATCCACAATTTTAAATAGTTAACTCAACTCAACTGCCAATCACAGTATACAAAACAACCCAAATTGTAGATTAGAAAACCGATTTCCAAATACTTAACCATAACAAAATCTTAAACAACCCCATTTCAATACCAACATCAATGGCTTATCCCACTACGATTACATCCACGGACTCAGAGAAATACAACAAACGTGTACTCACAACTGACGAGCTGTACCAATTCAATATTAATCCATCCCTGACGCCAGTCCAACACAACTCTATCATACAATTACTACAGGAATTCTCTGACATCTGTGCCTTTTTAATATCAGAGCTAAAAACAAGCACACTTCCATTCATGAAAATTGACACCGGCGATGCATTTCCAATCAAAAACACCGTACCGCCCTTCTCCACACGACCGAGAGGAAATCAGACGACAAATACAAGAGTTAGTCGACAACAACATTTTAGAACCTTCAAATTCCCCTTGGAGTTCACCATGTTTCCTCAAAGCAAAGAAAACTGGCGACTACCGTATCGTAGTCAATTATCCGAAATTGAATGCGGTGACACGTCCTGACTCTTACCCACTACCTAGAATCGACGATGTACTACACTCACTTCGTAGTGCATCCTGGTTTCACACCGTCGATCTCCGGTCAGGCTACACACAATGTGAAATTTCAAAGACGACCAAGACGAAGCCACTGTCATTAGCCCGTATGGAACCTATCGCCCTACAAAAGTCACATTTAGACTTATGACCGCTTCTGGTTATTTTTAGCAAAGCATGGACAGGGTTCTACGAAGTATGAAATGGAAAACCAGTCTGGTATACCTGGATGATTGCATTGTCTTTGCCTCTTCATTTAAAACATTGCTAGAAAATCTACGTCAACTGTTTCTCTGTTTCCGTCCGTTTAGATTATCCCTTAATCCCCCAAAGTGTTACTTGGGATATCAGGAGATAAAAGCACTCGGCTACTAAGTAAATTCATATGAAATTTCACCTGACGACTCTAAACTGGCAGCAGTAAAAAACTTCCTAGTACATACTTAAGTACGTAACAAACGCGAATTTCATGGACTTATGTCATTTTTCCACCGGTTCATATACAATTGTATAATTAAAAAACAAACTAACCTTAAACCTTTTATTTTGTCATGAGAATCATCATGCTGCCACCAGAAGACTCCCACAACCAGGCTCGCCAACATGCCATCTCAAACGGATCACCAATTCGGACATTCATGGAAATTTCCCTCTCACTGGATTACACGATCGCACACTGGGTACCGGTGCAAATGATCTTTCAAAATGGAAACGGCCTACCTCCACCTACTCCATTGAGACACAACAAATTGGCTTCACCGTCGACTACACTCACATGGCCTGTTTCAAACACTCCGAAGAAAGCTTTGACAACTGTGGACCGAACATTTGTACTGCCGTCTACACGTCCCAAATCACTTCAAAATAATCAGCCTTTAAGGTACAAGTCACCTAATGTTTCTCTATTTGTCTTATTTTTACTCCTCATTACTACAATCGCTGTAGCCATGCCACCAACCTGTGCAGCAGGCCGGGGCCGTTTTCGTTCACGGATTTCTCGACTGATTTTGGATTTTAAACTTGTCTATAAACCCTGACCTCGTCCGCACTCCACTTCTCTCACTTAAGCGCCAAAGTCCGCCTCACTGGATTTGTTAGGCCCTTTATTAAAAGAATTACCTAAGACTCCAAAAACCAAAACACAAAAAATAGCTACCGCAGCTTTACCCGTCATTGGTACCGGTTTAGTCATTAAAGGCGTTGGAGCTGCTATTAACCAGATCCCGAGAGGAAACTCAGAAATCCAAATTATAATCAATAACATGGACAGCACCACGCTCACCCCAACTCCGATCAATGACAGCAGCTTTTATCAACAATCCATTCCAAAACTTGCGGCTTAATTTGGTCACGAACCCACCTCCACTACCACCACATATCCTACTCCAAAGTTCTCCGTCAAACTTCACGATGATACGACTCTTACTGTTTATAATTGGTCTTTAGCATTTGCATTCTTATCAATTATACTTACATTTACATGTGCACTAATATTATTGTTTTGTTATATTTTTTATGCACGCCGCTGGCAACGGAGACACATCCCTTCCTTCTGTCACACACCACCAACCGGACGTCTAACCCTACCATCATCACCACCTCATCCTCCAACTTCACTCCAAACCAGAACCGTTTACGTACCCTACCCGTCTACAGCACCGCCAGGTGTATATCCATACTTAACCGTTCACCTTCCAAACGACCTAGCTCCACGTAAAAAATAAATACTCAAGTTGAACTGCTTACTACTTACTCCATGAAAAATCCCTCAAATATAATGGCAATTGCAATTTTAAAATCTACTTACTACTTACTCAATAAAAAGTCCTTCAAATATAATGGCAATTGTAATTTTTTAATTTACCTACTACTTACTCAATGAAGAGTCCTTCAAATATAATGGCATTTGTGATTTTATAATCTACTTAGTACTTACTTAATGAGAAGTCCATCAAATATGCTGGCATTTGTAATTTTATATAACTCATATTTATTCCACTACAATTATTTGTAATTATATTTACTCTAATATTACGTTCTTGTTTATTAAATACTAAACAAATGTACTTATTTAGTGCCTTATTAACAAAAGGTTTTGTTATAATTAAGTTTAAGCAAAATTTAATTTCAAATCCAGGGTACTTAGCAACGTCAGACTCTGATAGATTATACAATTCTGACATAGATACCTTAAAATTCAGACGCGAGGCCCAGCAAGGTCTCGCCGAGACGTAATTGTCCAAAAGAGTCCACTTGTACCACGGATAGGCGATTTAAAATCAATTAGTAGGGTCACCACCCAAAATATATACTACTGACACAAATGGGTACATTTTATTGTTTAATAATGTATCTACTAATACTTACAATAATTTAATTTAACCTTATTTGTACACATTCATATTGTCTTTATCCCTTACGTACCAGCCGTCTTTACTTCTAGTACGGCCTTTCTACCTGTACACTCGTACACCTGTTCATTGTATTCACCGAGTAGTCCTTAGATATCACGTGGCATCGCCCACACACACTCTGTACCAGTTTAAATCATGACAGAGGAAAGATACATACATTACCTGGTCATCGTCCTATCGGCTCCAGTTTTTATCTATACACCGTCCAATAATTTTTTCTGTCACCTTGAGTCTATCCAAACATTTTTAAATGTCCAACTAATTCAATTTACTCTTTACACAAATCCAATTTTTTCTCTGTTTACAATCCACATAATTCCACATCGGATAATCTACAGTCCATACAACACAGTACTCACTGTTTCCCTTTCCTTCTTCCGTATCTTCCTTTTCAACTGGATCACTACAAACTATTAGTTCAATTAACACACGTCAAATTAGTTTATCCACCCTCACATTTACTCCCTTTTCCTCATTTCACACTTAACTCACCGTAATTTAAACTTCAATCGATCAAAGTTTTAAGTCGCAATTTTTCACCTGTCCACTACAATTTTGAATGAAATGACAAATGTCCGTCGAATCTGCCTCCTTTCCTCCTCCTATATCTACTCACTCCAATTCACACCCTCGGTGTCTTAAGTTTTAGTAATAGTCCTTAAGTTAAGTGTAGCGGCACTTCAGTGCTCATTTCTGTATATCTCTTTAGTATGTAAGTATCTAGGTTAAAAATTGTAGTCATTTTTTCGGTATCAAACCCGATGTCATATATAGAGATGCAATTGAGTGTACTCCCGAGTGCATCCTACACATAAGATTTGAGGCTCTTGGTTTAGCTCTGTGAGCTACAACCAGGAGAGAGAAGGACACAATTCGTTTGGTGGCCTCTTGCTCAGGTTCTCCCTCGTAGTTCCAGCTAAATAAAAATAGTGCTTGCAGTCTATCGTGTATTTTGTAGCCCCAGCTAAAAATAGTGCTTACTCTATTGTACTCTAAGGCTTATCGTACTCGCTCATTCACTCTCACGTTCAGTCATACACACTCATACAACATCCATAATCGTAGAAATACTACAACTCTGACAATATTACGTACCAGCATTACTTGCAAAGGGGGTATGTAAACAAGTACAAAGAATGTGGCTTCTTTAATACTGTAATTAATTCCCGTTATTTACCGTTTATAGTTTATAGCAAAGTAAAACTGGAAGCAGCATCTGTGATAGAGAAGTAAAATATCTATTCAACATCTTGTGCACATCTTTGTTGGGAAAAATAATGCGATTGCTTCTATTTAATGTTTACAAGTAAGAATACAGATAAGTAGTGCCTGGTTGATCAAGCTTGATACATTATCATTAAGTATTTAATGTTGTAGACCGAACATAACTAAAGATGCTCTAAACCTAGTGTATACATATGTATGTCGAAACTACTAGAATGTATTTGAATGGTGTGTGGATTGCATCGTGTGTAAATATGTATGTAAACCGAAACCGAAGGATCTTGAGCCAATTTTAAAACAATATATTCAGTGGAGCTCACATATGTGCGTGTGTGCAAGTAAAAGTGAAAACGCAAGCAAGGTAGAGGTAGGGCATATGCCGAAGCCGATTATCGTATACTTGATAAAGTAATTTGCGCTAAAGTATACCAAGGGAACCTGGACTGCTAGGTTACATCTGTCTGTGTAAAGATATGCAGATATGCATACCTAGACAGATTATTCCACGAGGAAAACTCATACTACCAACACGGTTTCGTGGTTTTATTCAATATCGGTAAGCTGACTGGCTGCTTAAACATCTGAGTGTATTCACCCTCGTATAGGTCAGTTGGATGCAAATGGATTTATAACCTTTGTGCGGACGTATAAAAACTGAATCATACAGTCTTGGAATATGGAGATGAGCCGTGGAGAGACGGAGATACTAGAGATAGATTGAAGAGAAACATCAAGCTATGGAATGATTTATGACTTGCAAAATTACCAAATTCTATTAACAAACATTTTACTTGGTTGCACCCATCATTCCGTGACGTTATTTGGCCCGACCAGCATGAATGAACACAATTGCCGCTCCATGATAAAAATTCCCTTCCTTGCCGGCTCTGTAATGTATTGCACGCCAACTGCCACTGCATTATAGCCTATCTATTATAAATCGAAAACCCTCCTCTACTTGTACCTCTCCATTGCCATGTAATCTCAAACCCATTCACTCTGCCTCTGAGCATATTAACCCGTCCTTCTTTACTCTTGCTCTTTCTTTCTCTCCTCTATGCACACTCGCACTTACTTACCATTTCTCTCCCTCTTTCAGGCCTCTCTCTATTACTGAATTTACAATATCACTTACTTAGCACTAGAACCTGTTTATATATCAGTTCTACGGGAATATAAATATTCAAACACAACATAACCCATGCGTAAGTAACATCCACTATATATTTCCTTGGGCCAGATCAATCTCATTTATTGAAATAGCTATACAGTGGAATCGCGATAATTTGGACTCGACGGGGCAGCCCAAAAAGTACGGATTAGAGAAATTTATTAAAATTAATTAACAGGCAACTGAGGCTTGTGCTTTAACGACGTGGAAACGGCGAGGTTAAGGAGGCCCAGCTCCAGTGGAAATGGATGGGTAACCAAAGGCTGTCTCTTAATCCTGTGCGGCTCGTTGCTATTACGATAGAGGCCAGTCACCAGTGGAGAGTTTACTCTTTTGTGATCTCTAGTGACTTTCGCTTACTGTGGTTGCCTAGAGAAAGGACTCACCACTGTGGGGCAGGGGACGGGGATAGGTGAAAGGGTAATACGACCGAAGCAAAGCATGCCTCCTATCTCCTGACGCAGATTGGTAATGATCCTGGTGGAATGAACTACGGTTATATCGACGTAACCAATGTTTATTGGTTGTAGGACATATTCCCCCTGGACATTTTCCCCCCGTACCTTTTCCCCCTAAATAGTTACCCCGGACATTTTTCCCCCAAACCCTTATTAAAGATACTGAAATTCTCATTATATAAAGTTATGAATTATAAAATGTTCGTAGTGGATTACTTCCGTTAATAATGTAATATGTCACAAATACAAATCGAAATTATACTTTATTGAACCCTGAAAAATTGAA
>JAQFZE010001967.1:0-15923 GCA_034695245.1 Dicyrtomina saundersi | reverse complement strand
CAGGTATGCTCTTCTGCTGTTACTGTTACTATTACTAGTATTGCTAGGGAAGGACGACGTACAGACCACATTACTATATCCCATCCTCCCCATCCCGGTCCATCAGTGCTCATAGCGATGCGATAGCGGTTGGTTTTTTGGATTTATAATGGTTATAGTATGGTATTTTTGTTGTTTCTATAATAATATTTGGCTCTGTATTCACTCGCTGCTCTGTACATGGTTTTCATGGTGTGGTGGCTCGATTGCGTGTTGGCATCGTCCGCATTGATATTAGGTGCCTTCATGGCTTGAGCTTGTAACATCAAGAGCCAGGGCCATGCCGTAGTACACCGCACTCTGTACACAATTCCATGGCGAGGGTAGAATTTCTTATAGAGCTGTACACTGTGACTGTGTACTCTTATCTTTTCAACTTTTCCTTCCTTCCCTTGTCTACCTGGATTTACCTCCCTTCCTTGAATTTTTATAGACTTGATAGCTCCAAATCGATTCAATCGATCTTTCTCTCTTTCTGTTTTCTGTTTCCTACAAAGAGTTAGTTTTTTTTATTCTCCTGTTTCTCCTTCTTCTCCGTTCCTTCCTCTTTACTTTTTTATCCTGAGTCCTATTTTTATGTTTTGTAAGACTTAAAAGGAATATATCAAAAATATGGAATATTTTCTTTTTGGATTTTTTAAGCTAATCTAAAAGGTGCTCCTACTCTTGCCTGCCCTTGCTTGAGTGTGCTGGGTAATGTTAGGTAATGATGTGATTTGATGTGATGTGTCGAGGAAATTTTTGATTGATAACCAAAACCCAACTGTCTTCCAATTCCAACTCCAACTGTTTTCCTGATTTCCTATCATATTATATAATAATAGTAGTAGAATATTCTAACGTCTGTCTGGGGCATGTGGATGTGAATTGTTGAGGTTTGAGGTTGCACTTGGAGGCGAAGGTGATATAATACAGTTACACTTGTGAGTTCCATGGTATTTATACTCGGTGCATAATATACTATAGGCTTGTCTGCTGTATCTAATGTAGTATAGTCTACCTAGGTACGTACAAATAGATTGTCGTGGTTTGGGAGGTTGAAGGAAACGGAATGTTAAAATGTATTGTAGGTTGTAGATACATGTGTTGCATACGTGGTCATATGGGCTTTTCCTCTGGACGGAGGCATGTCTAGATGTGTGGAGAAAGGTGTATGTTTATAAACTGAGTGCTCTCTGATCTGATTCTCAATCGTCTGTTGTACGTGCCGTGGAGCTGAGAGTCTCTCAAAAAATGTGAGAACAGGGGATTAGAGTAATAACAAGGATATTACCTTGAAGTGCGGATTGGCTGGATGGGAGAAATGGTAGTTTGTACATGCCTGGAGTTTGAACGGGAGCAGTAGTGTAGAGCAGGAGCAGGCAATAGGAATGACATTATTATTAGAAATAAAAATAAATTATATAGCTTATGTCTAATATATGACGTCGGTGGGTAGGCAGGAATAGGGAAATAGGGACGGTGAGCGTACCTTCCATGCACAAAGTAGTGTCTACACACTTGAGGAAGGTATTACTTGTGTAAAGTCAAGTTTTGTGGCATATTTGTTTGTAGAGGTGCTCCAGAGAGAGAGTGTGATAATGAAAGCATTTGTTGTTTTTGCAAACTGGGTTTTATTTAATTTAGTTATTTAGTACACGGAAGCTCTTTCACCCATACTTCCAAGTGGAATGTAGTTAATCGTTTTGTCGGAATTATTACGGGAGTTTTGATAGCACAGCACAGCTATTGGAAACTGCCCAAATTAAATTATTCAGGTTTTGGAATGGGATACGTAGGTAGGTAGGTACTCAAGGTATGTCCTTTGAGCGCTTGGGTAGCATGTCTGTATCGAGTGCCTTTATGTAATTGCGTGTAAATCTACATTTTGTTATTGAAACGTTACTTACTATCTTAATCTTAGTATTTTAGTATGCTACTATTTTCATAGCCATGCAAACTTGTTCTATTTGTGTCCATGTACTCCCTAATATGTGAGCGTGAATTAAACCCTTAGAATAATAATGATAATTTTGAGAGTCATGGCCATAACCACACTGCGTTCCTGTCCATTTAGCTAGAAGGGCTTTGTCCCGTCCCGAATTACCACATCAAACAACCCAGAGAGTGGTAATATTGGAGACATTTTGTGAATTGATCCACAATAAATATGGAAAATGTTAACACCTCTTTGTTTCATGAGCTAATACAGGTGAACTCTGCGTGAAATTCTAATCAGTAGTAAGTAAATTTGCCGGCGGCTTCCTTTGTTTCTCAAGGGGAAGATGCGTTGATATGGTATCTGTCGTCTGTCGGAAACTGAAGGAAGGATATTAAATTTTCATTCTCACTTCCTTTGAGCATACCTCCAATATTTACTATAGATTTCAATAAGTTCAAACAGTACAGTGGTGTCGCTAGACTATGACTGTGACATTCATAGTTTCTGAATTCTGCTGGTGTATTCTGGATATTTAAAAGGGGAACCAAGTTTAAACGGAGCATCGCCATGAAATTTGCAGGAGTATTATTATTCTCGGTGCAGTGTTTATTCTGTAGTGCAGGGACTATGGAACCGGGACCGGTTGAACTTTGAAACTTTTACAAGTTTTAAAAGTTCAGTCATTCAGACATTCCTAAGTAATTAAAATTCAGATTTGCAATATTCCTAAAGAATTTTCATTTTCGAACTCTGAGGATTGTTTCCTGCTTTGTGAATGGATAAAAACGACTTCGATATGCAGACACTGTATGTGATACTATAGGAGATATAAAGTGGCTGGAATGTTTCATCATATGCTATGTGATATTAAATGACGATTAGACCCATGGGCGTAGGTGGGTGTAAAATCCTTCCTTCTAAAAACAATTCCAGCTGGGAGTAAACTGGCTAGTGAGACACATTCCGGTTGATAACGACAGTTTAAAGTAAATGGTTTTGTACATATATTTCATACATTCAATCTATTATTGAGATTAGTGAGGTGAGGGGTTTAGAAAATCGTCTGTTTTGAGTTTTGATTGAAATTGAAGAGCACCATAGTTATAGTATAGTTTGAAAATGAGAGGAAATTGGTTTGGGGGATATTTGACCCATTATGTGGTTTACTAGTTAAGTTGAGACTTGGTGAGTCGCATGTCGCATTCGAGCTCTCTCTCTCTGCTCAAGTGCTCCGAACATCCAGTCAATGCAATGCCATTGGCAATTGGCATTGTGTCACACGACTACACGACACCATACCCTCCCCTCCTTGTCGCCCTAATTTCTCATAATAATAATATAAGCACGTAATGGTTTTACCTATATTTATATAATTATATAAAGCATTTATTTTGAAATTGGTTTTCTCTATAAACATGGTCATGCCCACCTGAGAAGGTTCTGCGAGTATCAAAACTTCTACATAAGTAGTAGTAGTAGTAGTGATTTGTAATATATTTGTGATGTACCCGGGCATTTATTGGGCAGCTTTACATAGTAGTATAAAGGGAGTTGGAGTTAATAGATTTGTTTGATGTGTAAGCAGCTCCTTTTTTGATTGGACGGGAAATAATATTCGCTATATAGCTTTTTTATTTCTTGATTTGTAAATCACACGTCTCTCAACTATCTGTCGGTGATGAATTTTTTTTTAATCAGCAGTTATTGTACTTGAGAAAAATCTTAGCCCAAAAGCTTCAAATAGATAAATACAAATTGTTTTTAAAATTGTGCACTATTAGCGTTGTTAGGCTGTCAAAAACGAAAATGGAGTTTAGCTTTTGTATTTTCAAAGAAACAATATACCTAGACACATAATTGTAAAAATCAGTTGATTTGTTATATAAAATTAAATTGCTCTACCACATGATAACAAATACATTTCATTACATCTACATGTTATCATTTTTCTTTCAACGTTCCTTCCCAGTGAAAACAACTAGCCAATAGAACGTTTTGTTTGTGAGAACTGTGCTGAGGTCATCCCTTGAACTAAACCATTTATACAAAAAGTTAAACAGGTATGAAACAAATATTTCAGATTTAGAAAAATTGTAGCTCAATAAAAACAGGTAATTTGTAGTCAGGCATTTTATATGATGTGCTAGTGGTGTCTGTCTCTGATTCTGATAGGCCATATGGCATTAAGACATCCAAAGCATTTATGGCTACAATCCTAGAGATACTGATTTGATCGTGTGACGAACGTGACATTGGGTATAATTAGGATGTACAGGATACATGTATGATTTTTGGATTTTCAATTTTGGTCTACAAGAAAGCAAGTAAAGGGTACCAGTGTACCGGCTTTCGTTTTCATCAAAGGAAAGCTCATTTCGAAACTTCATGGCTACTATAGTGTGCTATAGGCTCCATGGCTAGATTACTACTATATAGTAAGAGCAAAACTTGCCCAGCGAGATTTAATCGAAATGGAAAATACGTCGGGATTTTAGTTTTTGGGCTGTAAGCTGTTGGAGGGTAAAGTGAAGGTGGAAATGGAAATATTAGATTGGATGTACTGAGGTATTAAAGTTCATAGGTACATACTATGTTAGACTGTTAGAGATGAAAAACTTCCCAGATAAAATTGATAAAGTATATAGTATGTACATGTGAAAATTGCTGATACTTTAATAATATATAGTATAGTCAACACTCATCGTCTGCCTATTCGTGTCGTACCACACGCCGGCTTTCCCTGAGCCTTCTTAATAACATATTTGCATGAATCCGTCTTTTACTTGTATTCGCGTGTTGCATTTACTAGGCTACAACTGTACGCACGAATCAATAATGTAGGTCGTATGTAGTAGTTGTAAAATGAAATGACCCGTTACACTTCTTCTATCGTGTGTACACCTTGACCACAGTCCCAGTTACATTAAAATCGGAAATGCTCTATACTGAAGCTGATTTTTAACCTCACACTTATGCCTTTTTTGTATATCATATTTTCAGTGTGTTATCACAAGTTAATAAAATTGTATGAATCAATACACTACAGATGTTTTATAGTATAACCAACTAACATTTCTTTATATTGTACGTCTATTTTGTAATTAAGTAGCATCAGAAAATTATGATACTTGAAAAAGGGTAAAATGGATAACGTTAGTTTTTTATTGTTAGTTAAAATGTGGTGACTTGTACGCTTACTATTTACATAATGGACTGCTACTGCAAAAGAGCCGTCAGGACTAAGCAATGACTTAGAGCTTATCGTGAATGAAGCTTAATAAAATATATAAATACTTGAGCTCATAGTTGTTAAATGAAATATGCTTTAAAAATTATAATGGAATATTTGTGTGTGAAATTCCTACAGAGTTCCATCGACTTGACGTGGGTTATCAACGATCACAATGGTGCTCCTGGAACTCGTGAACTCACCGTTCACAAAGGTCAACAAGTTGAGATACTAGAAGTGTCCACTAGTGCCCCTGAAATGTGTTTAGTACGTTTGCTGATCTCTGGTGGAGATGCTCAACCGGAAGGGCTGGTTCCTATTTCGGTTCTGAAGCAGCTTCCCCATACCCGCCTTCGATCTAGTGGAGAGCAGGAGAACGGTGAGTGAGGAGGAAATCTTCTCGTTTTATTTGAAACCTTCTCTGAGTTGTGAGAACGAGCCGAGCTCACTCTCCCGGCCAGATTCCCTTTCCTCAACACATTTCACATTTGGCTTGTATGTAGTTTTGTCACTCGCCAAAAGAGGTTCAAGTACTTTCTCCGAAACGCCAAAAAATTCAGAACCCTGGTGCATGTACGTATCTTTACTTTACCGTTCCCGTTCGAGTCGAAACGGATTCATTTTCACTCTCTGTCTGTCTGTCTGTATGTCTCTCTCTGTCGTGCATACTACTCCGGTGTGGATCTCAGTCTGGACTTGTTCCATGTTCTCTGTCGCCGTCTCCGCTTAATGGATGGAGTTGGGTCGAGTCTCGGAGATGTGAGAGTAAAAACAACATTGTGCATGTGTACATGCACAGTATGTATTTTGTATTACCATGAAATGAATCTCACGTTTGCGCCCTACTGCCCTCGAAAATAAAATGAAACGCATTGCGAAAAACGAAGAATCTTATTGCATTATTGAGCCCACTCACTCACTCACTCACTCACTCACTCACTCACTCACTCACTCACTGATTATGAATTGAGTTGAGTTTTTAGATGCTGCTGAGTTCTCTCTGTCTGTATGTCTGTCTCTGAATTCAATTCAATTCTTCCTACGCAGTTTTTTCTTGTATACAAGAGCAAAATAAAATGAAATGCTCTCAAGATTTCACTCGTCTCCTGTCTCCTCTGTAATAATATAATTCATGTACATTTCCTGTTTCCCCCAGTGCATCCCCATTATATATCCTAGGGTCATCGTGGTCATACATACTATCTCCTTATGCTCACAGCTGACTTTGTATTTTTTGTATTTTCGTATTCTTTATTTTTTTTAGGACGACTTTAAAAACTTGGTAAATGCTTGGAGCTCACGAAGCTCGTCTAATCTGGTTTGGTTTTCCTTAGCATACCGTGGAACACTGTCTGATCCTGAGTTTGAATCGCCAATAAACTAACGAGAGCTATACATGTGGGTCTTAATGTTAGATAACGCTTGCTCATGTTAAGCTGCAGAAATTAGGAATGATTTTTTTAAAAGTTATGAAACAGTTTGTGGGAAATGTGTAAGTAGCTCCGCTCTAACAACATTCTAAAATATATGATGTTTATTTCCAGAAAAAAGTATTGAATTTATATTTTTTTAAAACTTGTGTGGAGTAATCTATATTTAATTTTACTTAGTGTCTGTACCGTTAACACTAGAATCAAATCTTATCGTATCGACGCTTTGTTTAATTCGTATGTATTTTTATTTATTTCATGTATGTATCCGCTTTGTTTTAATAGCGCTGAGAATACTTTATTAATAAATTATTGGATTATCGTGAATTAATGTAAGTAATAATAATTACTGTATAATCAATATTATATTGCGCTTTTGTGTTTGTAATTGTAATTCATTGTGCGCTTTTATTGTGCTGTCGTGGTAATAGTAATAGGAAATACGTTTGTACTGATATAATAATCATTATTTTGCTTCGTATTCGTATTGATCTAAACTGTTTCCTTTGCTTTGCAGTAATTCGTAACCGTTAAAATGGAGCGCTTGTGTAGAGTCTGTAATAAATATGTTTCCTTTTTGCGAATTAATGTTGATTTGTTAAACTACTAACGAATACAGTTTTTCCAAGCGACCACGACCACCCAGTGAGTGAACTTTCCCCCAACGGAAATCAATTGAATGTCATTTGGCACTACCAAACTAAACATGATTTTTATTTTAATACATATTGCTATTATGAAAATTTTAGCATTTATTAATATTATTACATATTTTCTGGCCATGACAGTGTTAACTATATTTTTGTATGCATAGGATTTCAACCATTTTATAGTATTTTTTGTTCCTTTTTTTTTTATTATTACCGAAGAAGCCCAGCGTGTCGGTTGTTTTGTTTATTTATTTTGGTTTCGGTTTGTACTGTGTTGTGGACGTGGCGGTGTGTGGTGTGATGTGCTCATACAAAACACTCTGATCTGACAATGAGTCGTCGTCTGCCTCTCATCCTGAGAGTTTCCATACCCCATCCCGAGGCTTTCAGGTCGGAACATGGAGCAGAATCTGAGCACACTTAAGCACAACCACATTTACACAGTACAGTAAAGAGAGATGAAAGTAAAATGAAAAGTAAACGCTGACCCTATCAAAGCAAATACAAATGGGAAAGCAAAGGGAAACTAAATCTACAAACTATAATCTACGTCCGTCAGCACTCCTCCCTTTGGTTTCTTGTGTAGTCAGCGCCAAGTGTACATGTAGTAGATCATCCTATCCTGGAGCCTGGGAGAGAATGTAATCAGTGTGTTGTACTGTAGTGAATTGTGGAGCTGTGCATTGTGCATGAGTTATAATAAGTTGCTCCATATAATGGTGGGCAGTATAATAGGAACAATGGCGATGTAAAACGGGAGTAGTGGTATATCAGTGTGCATGGACCCACTCACATAATGTATTTGTGTTTTATTAGAAATGGCGTAAACTTGTTTCTCCTCTTTCCTTTGATGGTATGTACGAAAGGAAGTGCCTCTGGTACACGTAGTATAAATTTGGGTTTCATGTTGATGTCGGGAAGTCGGAACTATCTCATGTGGTATTTTGATTTCCAATTCAAACTCCTTTTTTCTGCCTTCTTCTTTCCGACCAGCAGTAACGATTGATTTAGTTAATAAATCAGCCGAGCGTTAGTGAGAAGTGGACTACATCTCTGACAATAAACCATGAAAGAAAAGAGAAGGAAACAAATTATTCGTGATTGAGATGGAAATCCAAGAGGAGGTATGGAAAATGGAAATCGGTATGATATGGTGTACCGTCCACGGTAAGGTATACCATAGTCATAATAGTATATAAGACTAACATATAGTACGCTGCATTCACAGTCTTTTAATTTTAATTTACTCAAGGATACCATTACCTTTACATTGTTGATCCGTTGATCATTTTGTTGATAAGAAACGTGATGTGATGTGAGGCTCTAGAATTGCTATGCATAGGAGAGGTCTCAGGTTTCTATGTGCTGTATTTTGTTTTTGTATGTTTTTGATTGTGATTTTGATTTGATGCTCTGATAATGCCTCCTCTCACGTTCTTGTTTTTCCTTCTTCTTTTCCATTAGTGTTTATGAGTCCAAGAGAAAGAGGTTTTTTGTGCAGGGAAAATAGAAATATTATGGGAATGACGCTTGTTGGTCTTATTGTTTTTCTGGGGTATAGGCTTCAGATAGAGGGTTTAGTAGTTGAGGAGAAGCTCACAATGTATTGTGGAACAACTTTACTTGGCTGTATCAATAGAAATAGAAATGCCTTCATGAATCACAATCAGTATAAAGGGATCGAATTTGATTTGGATAGCTTTCCATTTTCCATCCGTATTTTTCGTAGTATTTTATTGAGTATTTGGTCTTTAGTTCTATTGTTGTCCTGTGCTCAGGATGAGGACGAGAGCCGTAGCCCATAGCCCGCCATGGCTGTGTAGAAAGTTCATATGCTTACATTATAAGAGTATTCCTAGTTGTGTGTAGGAAATGGAGTGAGTGTGTGATCCCCTGGATTTACTGGGCTTGCTATTATTACACGAGAAGAGTTTATGAGTAGTTACTGTTTGTTGGTCGGTGCATGGTGTTGGAGTCTGGAGGAGACGCCTTGGTCTTGGTTTAGGCTTGACTTTCCTTTGGTTATATGAGGATGACGGTGAGAAATGTGTTTTGTGTGTGTGTGTCTGGGATGAGGTTGGGGAAGGAAGAGAGAAAGTTCCTTGTAGGGTAAAGTATAATATTGTAGGATCGTATCGTGTCGTCGGATGGAGATGGAAGGAAGCGGAACAGGAGCAACAGTGGTGGCAATGGCAACCAGTAACCATAGGACTCAGGACGAGAGGAAAGGAAGAAGTGCAGAGAGAGAGAGAAGAACGAGGGCGCGGGTGCGCCGGCGTTTTCTCCTTTTTGGAAACAGATTACAGCCTCCCGTTTACCCATCCAAAATATATTTACTCGCAGAGTTTGTTAGGGAGTATTATTTGAAGTTCTCATCCAAGTCCAAGTTATAATACTAGAGCTAGAGAGACGAGAGAAGATGTTGTTGAACGTTAGCCCTGAGTGTTAGCCTCACAATTTATGTTCACGTTCCTACCGGGACACGTATATAACTCTCTCTCTCTCTCTGCTAGACTTGTTGTTTGGATTTACTTTTCGTCCATTTTTACCGATACTGTGAGAAGAGAGCCCAAGACCGACGACTCGTTGACTGACGGACGGACGGACGGACGATTCTCTCCTCTCCCTCTCCGTTTTGTAGTCCTCGTCGTTGTTGTCGTTATCGTTGTCGTCGTTGAGGTTGAAGGGGAAGTTGAAGTTCTATTTTCTAGTCTCAAGAATTAGTATACATGAACCGAAACGTGGAGAGTAGAGAAGAAATAGGAGGAAAGTGACATTAACTTGACGGTGTACTGTCTACTAACACTGGGATAGGAGGAGAAACGTACATTTTATCAAGTCTACATCGCATACATTCGAAAGGTGAAACGAGTCCGTATTACGTGTAGCGTATAGGCAGACAGATAAAAAATATCGTAAACACCTTTAGTTTCATAATACAAAAACTGGCTGCTGTCCTGCCCCTCATCTCTCGCGCTCTCTTTCTCTCTGTTCTTCTCCGTCTGCATCATCAACCATCAACGTGTAGAGAACTGAAGCTGTCAACTCACTTATGGTTTACCTTGAGAGTGTTCTCAACAGAGTTCAAGCTCCACTCTGCTCCTCGTTCTCCTTCTCTCGCGTCCGCCTCAGTCCGGATTTGCGGATCTAAGTTTTTACTTGAGGGAGGAGGGGGATTCCTTCCTCTCAATAAAATATCTTCAACATCTATCTATAATCTATTCACATTTACAGAGTTGAGTGCATTTTATTTTTAAATAATCAACGTTCCTCTTTAACTTGTGACTGAGGTCGTAGACAACAAATCCACATTCGGCGATGGTTGGAATTGTGCTTATAAGTGTGTGTGTACAGATGTAATTGTCTGGAGAACTGTAGTTACTACAACTGAACTGTGAGTGGTAATACAGCTGGAACGAGGGAACTTGGTAGAATTTGAAATTTCCAGCTTCCTCTCCAATTTTTGCAATAACGAAATCAAAACAATTCCAAGTTGAGAGAGTGGTTAAGGTTTGAATTCTGCTACTTATGTATAGTTTAGTTAATTACTTGTGCGTTTAATCAGTCGTTTAGATTGACTTGTGCTGGGATTTGGGATTGACGTTGGACTCGAAATCGATAATTATGTGAACCAATATGGACGTGATTTAAATCACCATTTAAACATCTTTGCTAAAATTACGAAATTGAATGGATGAGCTACCTATGGAGAAAACGTGAAATGTTGAAATTTAAAATTTTTTAAATTTGCACGAAAATTTGAAAAAATGTCTAATGTTTGTAGTCATTTAAACAGTTGCATTGATAATTAAAATGACTGTCTTTAAATACGTATGAAGCCCTATCTCCTACGACCATTCACTGCAACGTCCTTCCGCTGATTCCAACTACGGTACCGTTACCCTTGTCCGCTGGAATTTCATTAGGTACGGCTATAGAGTTTTACGTTTTAAATACTGATAATGTGTGTATGTGTGGACACACACACGTAAAGTCATTAATCTATATTATGTGTATAGATTATACCCGTAGAGTAACTGAGAGCTATTCAGCTGACCTGATCTGGTTGAGGTGATCTGATCTTATATAAAATCATATTATGTAGATGCATATTAATGTCCGTGTCCGTAGTACTCCTTAACTTGGCCCTCCCTCTTTTTACACTCGCATATTTATACATAGCGTAGGCATTAACTGGATTCACCATTTCCGAATCAACCTTACCGATTTTGATGCAGTTATTTGGTAATTAAATAGCGTTTGGCGTTCAATAATTATAACCTGAGATAACCTGATAACCATTTTCACTCACTGGATTTTAATTCAGAAATAATTGCAGAAATGCTCATGAAAAAATCCAAAGAAAAGAACGAATTATTACAATCCAAATAATTACAATTCAAGTTTAATTACCCATCCCATGTTGAGTCGGTGGGGTTGAGTTGGACTGAATTCAGGTGGAAGACCCGCCATTATCTTGGTATATAGTCTAACCGTAACCGTATAACTGTGTATTTAGTGGTGTGTTTGTAATTCTTTAACTTGTATTTGTCCTGTTATGTTTCCGTGGTTTGTTTTCTGTCGTGTTCATTACCTGGATTTAAAATCTCGAGTCAAACTTTCGCAAGAGAAAGAAGGTAAATGGAAAATAATTACATAATATTATTAAATTAGAATTAAAATAAAAGTTGATGTTTTGATTTTTATTTTCTGCTCAATAATCAAAACTGTAAAATGGAAAGAAATTCATAATTATTCATCTCTTCTTGATTTTCTGTTTAAACATTCTGTAATTGAATTAGTGGAAAACCTACTAGCCACTGTGATAGTGAAATTAATAATGAATGTAATTTGTTACTGCTTCTGCTCAAATTTTCATGAGGGCAGGTCAAGTTGAGATCGTTGTATGGGCTCGGTATGAATTGTTCGGGTTTTTTCCTTCTGATGCAATATTCCGATTGGACATTGAGATTGGACTGCAGAATACACGATGTAAATAATACACACAATGTAAATGCTGAGTTTGTTGTTGGAGGTTGTGGCCACTGACTGATATTAGAGCTATACAATATATCAAAAGTAATGGATGTAATAGTAAAGAGAACATGAGTCAAACTTTGTCTTTGTTGACAAATAAGAGACAATGTTCCCATTTCATTTCATTTATACTGATTGTGAGTCTCGTGAATACTTGAAACGATGGATCGCCAGTGTCGGCAGACGTGCTTGTGGTTTCTAATTCAACTCTGTTCGTCAATAATGAAGTAAAGCTAGGCCAGCAGCAGGTCCACTCTGATGACACTGACTTTGTGTAAGTTTACTCGCCTTCCCTTGTTTGTTTTACAATTTCAGTATGGTTCATGTTCTATTTCTATGTACTACTCTCGTTTTAAAATTTGAGACTATATTGACGCTGGATCGAGTGCTACAATTTACTTGTTTCATTTGGAGTGTGTATGGATTCGGCTTGGTTTGGAAACTGTAGCTGGACATGACAGAATTTACTACATTTATGACTGGATGTTTACGTGAAAACCTCGGCTTGACTCTCACTCACCTGCCTCGAGAACATTAATACCGTACACGTGTATAAACAAAACATGAAGAGCAGTTCTTGTCTTATATTCGCGTCCCTAATTAAAATAAACAGTCGGGTGTCAACATTGTTAATGTTTCCTTGACTTTAATTGATGTGCTACATGCCAGCTTTTTGCTTGTTGATTTTTATTCAGATTTCGATGGATACCCCCAGCACCATATGACATGTAAGGTGCTCATAAAATCACAAATATTGATGTAGGCATGGTGCTATGCAGCGCCTTGTAATTATTGTTACATCATTGGAACTGAATTTGGAATCTATTTAATTTGATAATAATGTCCGTCGCCATCGTCATCGTTCATGTCCATCATGAAAGATTGAAAGTCTACAATGACTTTAGGTACGTATGTACCTAGGTATTTAGTTTGTTTGAAAGCTACTGAAATACTTCCATTGAATTTTTCATGGTCACTCTGCCGGACCGTAGGGCATAGGCAGCATTGTGATTGGGATGGGAATGAAAAAGGACTGTTGACTGTTGTTCTCTGGCTGTTAGTCATATTCATCAATATGCATAGGCAAGTACGTTCTTAATATAAAAGGATGACGAACCGTAGACATTTTATTGGATTGGACGGAGAGTTTCAGGATTGCGTAGCATTGAATCATTGGCTCTGATTGAACTGTCACTCTCATTTATCGTTATTCTCTGTGTAGACAGTAGCCGACGTGTAGTAAAGTAAAAGCAACGTGATACACAGGATGCGAGAGATATGCGAGTGGAATTGTATTGTATAGTATAATATAGGGAAAACTATGGTGAGGTCCGACAGATCGCAGTGTGTGAAATGGTCAGTGACTGTAAGAACATTGTACTCGACTGTGTAAAATGTTCACAGTGTGTACGTGCCTATTACGTATGCAATTTGACGAGGCTCAGGCTCAACAACTACTGCTCCTTTTTTTTGAATCAAGACTCAAGACAATGCGATGTCCACATAGTCCAAGCAAAAAGTGTCCATGTCCCTTCTCTGTGACTATGACAAACACATAGACCTAAAGACAGACATAATAGTAATAGTAATGAGTGGATTAATGGATTCGCCATATGTGGGAAAACCCTCGTGTTTATTTCATTTCCGTCCGTTTTTAATATATTTTAATAGCGCAGCTCAATTCCTGAGCATATAAAGCGGTCGGAGATGTGTTTAGTTGGAAAATATTTTATATTATGAACCAGTTTTCTGTGTTACTTGTCATAATAATTTATGTTGCATTGCTCAAGCTTAAGCGAACCATGTCCATACTTGTCTTGTACACAGCGTAGTGGCAAATTGAAATATTTACATACTGAGTAGGTGCCCACGTTTGCTTTCCCTGTAATTTGATATTGATAAAATTTGAAGGTTCATATCTGTCTCTATCTGCTGTCTACCGCTACTGAAATACAAGTACACAAGATACAGACGCAACGTAAAGTTTTTTTGTTTTACTAATCGTAAGTACAATGTATGATCAACGTCGTTATTATGTCATTTCTTTTTTACCTAATTCTGTTTTGTGATTTTCTACTGTGTCACAGTCTCATCGTACAATTAAAACAATATTGTTAAATTAATCAACATCGAGTATTAGGATTTAAGGGAGTTTTATAGAAACTTTCACATTATATTTTTAGGACTTTAAAATCATCAATTGATGTAGTAATAATGACATTTTATAATTCAGAAGCATTTAAATTTAAAACATTCAAACATTCCCAAGAATCTAGCAAGAACAGTTCGCTCTTTTTGAAAACACGAAGATAAGTTTTGAAACCATTTCAGAATATGGGTAAATAATAGTTAATGGAAAAATTTAAATTATTGTTTCGAAAATATATAATATTATTACTTGATTTTTATTTTGTTGACATCATCACTTCATCCGCTATTTTATTATTTTAGCTCTGAGTTTTTTGAAAATTAAAAATGACTATGGTGTTGTAGCCTTGAAGGGCGATATAGTTTTTCCGTTTTGGCTCTTCATTGAATGACATTCTGAATAACCGTCCACTATATAGTGATCCTAAGCAGTCTTGCCCCTGACATGCCGCATTCTGTAATAAGAGTTATTGATATTAATTATAAGAGCTATTGTGAGCAGAGTTCACAGTGGAGTATGGTGTATAGTAGTATATGGATATGGACATGTACTTACATGGCTACACTTTTTGCTTTATTCTTTTGGCTTGAAATGACTTTGCTTTGGCTTGACTCAGCCTCTCATGACATTCACGATGACGATGGTGTGCATAAAGAAGAAGTCATGATATTTTCCCTCTACTGTATGCACAGTGTAGCCTAGACAAAAATACAAAGTGCAGAGAGTAGAAACAGAAAGAAGACAATCACCAGCCAAAACCAAAAGCTAGCCTTCCTTCCTGCCTCCCGTCCTCCCAGCTTTGGACTTTATTGTGAAGAGGAGGCAGATATATATATAAATATATAAGTGTACATTGTTGCTGTGGATGTGTAGAAACCTTGAACGAACTTCTTGGGCGAATTCCAGTTTGTGTTGATCCTTTGACTCGAAAGGAAGCAAATCTCGCAGGACATAAAAGTCCCATCTTACTCGGTCTTGTGTGTTTTACTCTCAATTTCCAATTTGAAAAGTCCAGAGCATTGTCGAGCAATTCTGCTGATAGCAGCCAAAGCGAAGTTAGCTTATTCGTGGACAGAATTGTTTTTCTTCAGTAAATTACAGCTTGTGTATTTTCTATAAGTTTGTTTGTGCATGTGTGTGGCTTGTTGTACCCTGAGAATTTAAATGTGTGTGGAAATTCAAGGCAGAAAAAAAATGGAGAGTTTGTTAAATAATTCGGATTCGGATCACTGTTTGTACTTGTAAAATTTGTAATTGCCATCAACTTTGCTTTCTTCGTCATTTGCATTTTTGTTCTCGATGTCCCTGTCGTGTCGCGGTTCGCCTTGGCGTTGTGTGTATAAATAACAACGTATGTACTACCTAAATCGTAAAATTATTAGTAATGCTAGGGCTGCTATTGTTAATTGTTTTTAAAGGTAATGTAAAATTGTAGACTGAAATTGCAAAATTGTATCCTGTCATAGTG
>JAQFZE010001966.1:0-15924 GCA_034695245.1 Dicyrtomina saundersi | reverse complement strand
GAATTCGAAACGGAACGGAACGGAATGACGATTTTCTGTTCCAAATGGTTCGGAACGGAACACGGAACGAAACGGAATACAAATTTTCCGTTCCGATTCCGTTCCGTTTCGATCGGATTATTCCGACCCAGGTTTTATCCCTGTATTGAATGCTAGATACTAAATATCAAGTTCCTACGTACTACTGATCCAGCCACAAATTTAGAATAATACACAAAATTTAATCTTATAAACTCAATATTATTATAACTAATCGTTTTAATGATTACGAACTAACAATTAATTTTAAATGGCGTGATGTGTAGTAAAATTGAATATTTAATAATTATTGCATAATTCAGTAAACTGTAGTTTACATTGTGCTGGAAAACGAGTGTGGACCACGAAAGCGAATTTTGGCTAGGATAGTTACTATAGTTAGCCATTGCGGTGATTTCAGTATATTAAACCATTCAAATTTTTAAGTTTCATTTTGGACTTTAATATAGTGCACAAATGTTTAGGCAAATTAATGGACCCAGTCAGCAAAAGTTAAAATTTTAAATGCTCTTGTTTCTCTTTTGACTGAAAACACAAAATTTTTTGAAAACCTTACGTATTTGCATTTAATAATTCAAAAGTCAAGATTGTACATTGAGCATTATTTATATTATTCAAAAATAGAGCCTTTAACATTACATGTGAGTTTTAATAATTGTGACTATTAGCCTAATGATTTTTTATGGTTACAAAATAATTATTAGTTAAGTTTTATAAGTAACATAATAATTCTAAAAACACTTAAACTTCGTTTAATATATTAAACAGTATTGAAAATAGTAAATTAAATAATCTAAGTTTATGTCAGGTAAAAGGATTGGCTATAATAGCAAAATATCAGTGCAGTTGTTAGTTACTCAAGTGCTACTGTTGGTTATAGTTGCTAAAAAACCACGTGAGCCAGTTTCGGCGACACTGGCGTACTAGAGAAACTAGCTTTACCCCTTAAAAATCAACTATAGGCAAATTAGGCAGTATCACGAATTTTTCCTAATTCCGACGGAACGAAACGGAAAAAAATATTTTCGGAACGGAACGGAACGGAATGACAGGCATTCCGGTACGAAATTTTAAATTTCCTTGCCGAACGCGTCGGAACGGAACGAAAAATCGATTTTTGAAATCGAATGAAGCTCTAAATAGGCTGCGCCGGTTGTGGATGTGAGCTTTTGGCAACGCTAACTAATTTTCAAATAAATAACATATCAGGCTGAAAATTAAACGCTAGGTGCGTGTATACAACTACTGTTAATTTTCGTTGGTCAGCGCAGCATGACAACTGACTAACGAATTTTCAATTGGCTACAAAAATACATGTTAAACCTTTTGCTGTTCTGAAAAACGATTTTGGAGTGTGCAAAATGTATTACGAAATAATTCATAGCCCATTATTAGATCAAACTTTATTTTCAATTATCGTAAAAACTAAAAACTTTAACCAATTTGAACATTTCACACTTTTAAAAAATCCTAGAATACATAAAATGTTTGCACTTTAATATAAACTTAAGTTGAACTTTTTACACTCCTTCGAAATTCCGACATTCAACGCTTTACAGTTTTTTTAAAATTCTAAATAGATGTTTACACAGTTTTTGAAAGCTGAAGTTTAATCTATTTGCAAGTTTTGTGAAATAAACTTCATTTAATTACAAATTTTACCTTACATGTGCGAAACAGAACGCTCGCGTAGTGGATAGCATTTTAACTGAATTTATTGCATTTGATCAGACGCCACTTAAATAATTTTAGAGATGGGTCCTAATTTTATCATTGAGGTTTAATTATGGTTTGAAGAAGTAAGCTGGCATCAACAATGTAGTAAAGCGTTAGGATACTACTAAAAGACTTTACCTCACCTCCATCATCGTTTGGTGCAATTGAAGCAGCGCATAACACTGCACTTTAATGGTTATTTAACAACTTTGAGCTTTTATGTTTGTGCATACAAATAGCTTTGTAAAATTCTGCTAATACAAATAACGTGCATATTTTTTGCCAATTAAGCACTGATATTGTGTTAAAAAGTCAAATACGATATTCTTCCCTTGTCACTTAAAAATGTCATTTAACTCCGCTTTTAGGCAAAAATGTAAACGCTTAGGCTTCAAACAATAAGTATCAATTGCTTGTTTTGCCTGTCAAACGGAGTGTAATAAATAAGCACAACAATGCGCTGTATTCTTTAGCCAAAATTTTAAAAATTTCTTGCGTATGACTAAGTTACTTATTTATTTGGTTAATAAGTTAGACAACAATTAGAAGTTTAACAAAATTATTTTTCAAAACTTTAAATTCGCTTTCTTCAGGCTCCTACTTGAAACTTTTACATTGAATTTTGAAGGCATAATTTCTCATTTTTTAAAATATGTTGGACCCTAGATTTATGATGTTATATACTTTATGCTTTGTTAATAAAATTACTTAAATATCTAATCAACAAAGAGCTACTTAAAATTGCAACTCTTTTGCAAAACAAATCACAAATTCCAAATACCCACCGACACTTACCAATAATGCTGGGTAAATGCTACAGATAGGAATAAGAGGGTTAGTCATCTTTGTATTTCCAAGTCAGCTACATATTTTTAGAAAGAATAGGTGGTGCATATTGTTGTACTTTTGCAATGGTAAATAATTTTGCTAACGTAATATTTAAACAGCTCTGTCAAAAACAAAAACATATCTTATGCTATGTGGCTTGGCTTGAGGGAGCAACTCTATGTCCAAGAACGCGTAGCCGTGTCTCTTTAATCCTTCTCCTTACCAAATATGTGAAATAGGAATTGAATTTCAACCAAAAACTGTTACCTCGCCTGAACAATGACGAATTCCATGTCATGTTTGAATTTAAATTGAAACTTTGCAACGAATGATAAAGATGTTCGGATTTGTAAATGTCTGCAAAAAGTCCTAAATTAAACTCAAATTTTGATGAAATTTTTGTGTAGTTGTTTCGTCTTTTATTCAGCTAAAAATAGGGCTGGTTATTTTATATGAGAAAATTGTATACATCATCAGTGTCTAGTTTTCGATTTTCTAGCACGTTCTCGAAGATATATTCTGAATATTCTTTAGTGTTAGTATACGGAAAGCTGAGGTTATAGAAATATGTCTAGTTAAAAACTTTCCTGACCGTCCTTAATAATTTTGTTGGTCACTTTTGAGGTTATTGTGGATTTAGTTATTTAAAATGTTAGAGAATCCTCAAATACTTTCTTTTTCATATCTCGTGGAAACTTTCTGCATAATATGTGACTTTTACTTTATACTTTGTTTGTTGATGTTGTGAGGATTTCAGATTTCACTATCTTGGGACACATTGAACTGGCTGTGTTTTAAGTCTACCAGCCAATTTTCTATTTTAGATAATCTTTACGATTATTGTTTCATTAATTCAGCCTGTAATCAAAAATGAAACAAATAATATTATGTTGTTATTGCCATTAAGTACAGACAATCTTGAGCAAAAATAAAACATCTAAGCAAATGTTTATTACAACGGTACCAGTAAATCCAGAATCCAGGTCCATCCATTTAATGATCATTTTTTTCTCAGTCAGTTGAAGGAGTTGAGCCTACCTATACCTTAAGTATGTTAATAAATTAAGATCAGAAATTTTAAATGGCTTTAATCTAAACCATTACATTTTATGAGTTAGACTCTGCATGCAACATCTACCTTCCGCATTCCGCGTCTACTGAAGAAACTATAAAAGAAACAAAAAGATTAGCCGGATGGTAATAGAAGCAATACTATAAATGACAAAATTGAAACTTTTACTTTATGTTTTTTCAAATTAATAGCCAAATCTAAAATTTCAAATTACAAACTTTGATGGTGTCATTAACTTATTGTAAATATTTAAATAATAAACACAGTAAATAATGCTGGTTGTAATTTACAATGGAATTCATTCTTTTGACAAACGCAACTTCTAAGTTATTAGCACCGATATCTCCGTAATTAATTGCGATTATTAAAAACTGTATTCACAATTAAAAAAAAATTCACACTTTAAATCAGGTGGTACAGCGCCAGCGCAATCGTCGCGTAGCGTACTATTTATTCTATTTGGCATCGGTTATGAATTCATAACTGATCTCTTTGTCTCAGTAGTTTTACTTCCAATCTTTCTACTGTTTGACTTGTCACCCACGGCCTATATGACCAGAGCCCGGACCCAGGGCCATCATCTGTTTTGAGTTTTTACGCAAGATAATTATATGAACTGATACATGCTTTATCGTGCAGCAATAGATGTACCCAAAACACCTAGAGTGGAACATCCCATATTGCGCAGATTTGGTGTGAAAACTGTATTTAGACAGTACTAGGTTTGTAGCGCTTAAGAACGTTACAGTCACAAATTACATTTCTTTCAAATATCTTGTTAATAATGTTGCTGAGCGTTAAAAGTAAAAAGTTTAAATGGCGTGTTTGCTGTTTTTTATTCACATATCGTAAGCAAAGAAGCGATTCTGACCACCTCTATTTTCATAAAATATGACGACTATATGTTTATGATTAGTAAAGAATTTAATTATTAGAAAAAGAATATTTGGGATCATAATTAAATAATTAATGTCATCAAATTGTCTCTATTTAAGGTTACCATGACCCGCTTTCCTTTATCCTAATCATCAGGTAAAAGGTTATCTTAACATTAGAGGCCATCAATATGAAAAAACTGACTGATATACTGATATTAATACCCATAACGCCATGTTCAAACTAATGTATCAGGAGTTATTAATTACAGAAGCACCACAAAAGCACTGTCTATTTCAGTGATGCTTGGATTTAGTTTGACTGTATTTAAAACATTTTTTTAAAAGTATTTCCAAAGTAACTCGACTGCAGTTTGCGTTGTTTGATCAAAGTTTAAAAACGTTCAAATTTTGAAAATTTGCCGCCCTGGTATTTAAAAAAATTCATGTTTAATACCGTAAAAGAAACCATTAATTTTATTATTTTAACCTTCCAATTTTTGTTAACTTTTTAAATAGAACCTAAAACTGACTTGAACATTCGGCTTAAATATAGGTGTAACAAGATTACGTTAAGATTGCAGAATGCGAATATTTAAATCTCGTTTGGAAACTAAAAAATCACTGCTAGGTTTTTGTAGATAAGCAGTATTTATTGTAAGTCCAGATTTACTGGAGTATTAAAAGCAGTTTTAACTATAGATTTGAATAGGGTAAATACAACTGTCAATGCGGTGTGTGTAGTCAATTTGTAGTTTTTAAATTGTTGCAATTAGCGTATTTAATCATTCTAAAGATGTTAAAATAGTTTATTACCTACTTTAAGCTAAAGCGTAGCAAAAGTGCATTAAACAGTTTTCTGAGAATTTAAATTAAAAAAAAACGTAATTGTTGCGGTTTTAAAAATATGCAAATACTATAGTTATTTGTCGTACAGATTCTAAAGAACAGTAATACAGAACCTTGGTTCCTACAACTGTCGACTTTCAACTGTGCACTGACTGGAAAACAAGCCTTAATTTATTTGCAACTTCTTAAACACCCTAATTATTCCTGCCATAGCTTTAACTTTTGCACCGCAAATACGTTTAAATTTTGTACATTAATTGTTTTTTGAATCAGTGACAAAGCCAGAAGATTAATTTAACCAATGAATGAAAATAAAATCCTTGCGCACCTTTCGCTATCATTGTCGTAACAAAAAATCCAAATCCAATTTTAGCTTACGCTGATTACTGAAATGGAAGATCCAACTACTAATTTTATTCGCAGATTAAAGGGTGATTCCGTGGATGTGGAAATCGAACGAATTGTAAAACATTATTAAAGAATCAAAGTCAAAAACCTTTTAACTTTCCTGCTTCAATTATATTTCACTCGATTACAACATAAAAGTTGCACGGAGCTAAATTTGAGCAGTACACTTTCCTATTTTGCAATATTAATTAAATTCTTGTAAAATTAGTTAATAATCACTTTCCTATTTACTGTTGTAATTACTTTTAACTTTATTTCAGCCTCAACCCCAGTACCCCACCAACCGCATTTTGTAATGAATCAACAACTATTTAAGTTGCTCTTCAAATAACATCAATTTATAGGCCTACACAAAAATATTTTGCTAAATATTTGACGTGTATTGTATGACAATACTCTTGAGTTTGAGTGTACGAATATAATTACGAAGGTAAATAGAGTTCACAAACAATTAGTCACACATAATTTAATCATTACTACTGGAGTCTAAACCCATTGTTTAAAATGCAAAAACTTGTGTATTATAGAATTTTATTTGTTTGACTTATAATACAACCTTATCGCTTATGTTTAAAGCAGTCTGGCTTAATGTTAGTTACAAATGCAAAACTGGGAATTTGATATATTTCTATGATAAATTGTATTATAGCTCAACGCCACCTATAAACATGAATCTATGATTCTGCGAAAATGTATTCAATGAGCGCTTTCGTTGACGACGTCCGATGTACTATCTGTATAAAGAGAAAAATATGTGCAAAAATAGAAAGGTCATTTACTAGTAATTTGTAGTGAGAATAAATTTATTTAGTTTAATTTGATTAGTGACAACAATTATGTGATCATAATAATTACCCTAAAGATGTACGTATAACAAAAGTGTGTCGAATATACTGAATCTCTGAGGCACTTTAAGAATTTAAGCTCAGTGGAGGACAACGTCAAGTTAATTTTTGTTGTATAAAGTGGTATTTCTCCCTATAAATCCAATTCCCGTGATTACAGCTTAATGTAAAGGTGTGCTGGTCGTTTCGATCAATTGAATTACAACACGTCCGTTTAAGTACATTATTTGTTTTTCATGAATATAGATTTAAAAACGAATATATTGACGTAACAATGTGACAAATTAAACTAATAATACGATGCACTACTTACGTTATTGTTTATGCCCAGCCAAGTAAAGTTGTCTAGATATGCCCGTGAGTTTAGTTACAATACTAATATTTTCTTTATGTACTTATGCACCTGATTACAATTAGAAATTTAAATATTATGAAACTAACTAGTGTATAAATATTTCTGTATGTGCAATGAACTGTATACAAATAATTGAGGAGCAATACATTTATTCATTTGCTCCACGAAAAGTTTTGATAATTGTAAAATGTAATGTATATAGTGCTGAAAATTAGTTAAAACTCCACGCAATTTGACTATTTTTTCTTGCCAAATATAATATATACTGTGCAAGGTGAACTATTTCCAATACATGCAGAAGCAAGAGGTGTGAAGCGCTGTAAGTTCTAACTAGGCGCTGTAAATGTCTTCAAAAAAGCATTGGAATTTATCCACCACTATACCTTACATTAGGATAATTAAAAAACAATTATAGTTATAATTAAATACCTCACTGTAAGCTAAGCTTTAGTGCTGTAAAGACTGTTTCATTAGTAAGATGGTATGCCAGAATCTATCAGACATATTAATATTTACTGCATATTAATTCTAAAATCAGGAATGAACATGTTTTTACTTTCAATCCAACTTTGTAATTTTACGACCAATGCCTTTCTTTAGTTACCTCCAAAACAGGAAGTAGATGGAAAACTTAACACATTGCTATTTTAAATCATGCAAATGTTACGCAAGAGGCCTTAAATGTGCAAGGTTTATCTTGCCGTAATATTTTTTCTTTAAATCTATCCTAACAACCTAGAAAAATTAAAAGCCAGAATTGTGAGTTTAAAGAAAAATAACTATAATATTTGGTACTTACTAATTATATAAGTTAGTCATTTATTTAGGTTTATCAACAAAAACTGCTTAAAAGTAAAAAATATAATTCAAACTAGTATAAAGTAAAGCATTTTTATTATTTTGTAAAATGTGTTATATGTGTCTTTACCAACTCTGCAAATATCTCACTTAACAATCTCAACATTGAAATTAAGCCCATGAACGTGAGTTATTTCAAACGGCGTTAAAGATTTTCTACCACAGAATTGCTTGCTAAATAATGACTTGAAGTTTGCAAACACAACGATAAAAGTGACGCATGATTAACTGGAAGAAAACGGTCAAAATATCGCTTTTTAAATATTTTTTATACTTGATTTAACTAATACACGACAGTCAAGCATCTAAGATTCGGCAACAAGGCGCTTGCTTACCATTTAGCAGTTTTGCAATTTGCGAAAATATTAAAATAATTAAACTTATGATTCCATGAATGATTTAACTGTAGCAGCCCACCCCAGAAAGGATTTCTAGACCCGCTTGTTATTTTAGATACGATGTAATTATTATTTCATTTATCCGCATCACCAGGTTTTAAAGTCTCAATAAAAAATGCTCTGGTAACAGTTGCATTATGTATTACAGACTACAGCAACTTTGGGTTAGTGGTTCGGTTGTAATGCAAACTGTATAAGTCTTTGCTCAAAAGTAGTTTCACTTTTGTATATTAATTTATAACAATGAAAATTAAATTTTGGATTAAAATACAAATCTATTTTAATTCTTGTTTTAAATTGAATTAATGTATTGTTTCACTGTGTGCAATATCCACTACAATTATTACTTCATTTACGTTGGTTTAGAGTGCAACTGTATACTGTATTAGAAATGTTTTTGCGGTCGGTGTCTTTTGTAGCCTCAGCTTAAATTGTAGACAAGTTGTAAATTGTATCAGCTTCATATACTGATATGTGGATCAGAAACCAGCCTATTACTATTACTTTTAAAGTAAAACACATGTGAGAAAGAAAGATGCATCTACTATTTTCATTTCGTCTGGCTTTATAAAAATAAAAGTGTGGGCTACCTTTAGTTTTAGTTCCTCATCATGTCTATTAATCTCGATCAAGATCTTTTATCCATGCAAATAAAAAACTTATATTGTTTTATTGCATAACATTCTCGGATTTTTAATAAAATTAAAAATGAATAATATTAAATCTATTAATTATTTAGTGCAGCTTTTTCCTTCTTTAAGATATTTTCTGGTGTGCGTTTAATAAGTTACGTTTTGTACCTAGCGGAAAACGAATATATTATTCCAACTGCGTGTATCACAGTAGGATTTAACTAAGCAGGATGTTTACATGCTAACGTTACGAATTAAAGGCAGGTTATTTTATTTCTGCATGGTTTTTAAAATATTGACGTTATTACCTTGGGCGATGTTTTATATTATACCATTTTAAATTTTAATGCGGTTAATTATTAAAATACTATACAAATTGCCTATTAGATATATACATTTACATTATCATACTAATACTGACTGAAATAAAATATGACCTATAAATTAAAACGTCGTGCTCACGCATTAACTTCAATTTCTAGAAACTTTTGTGTAACGATTTTTCTTATATAATTTTAATGAAAAGAAATTTTGTTTATCTATTTTACAAAATTCAAATTAACTGTTATCGCGCTGTTAAAGTTTGGTGCTTGGTTTTATTATTCTCACTGGTAATCAATTCTACCTTATTAGTACAAGGAACCTGTTGTTGACAGGGAACATTTCGCCGTCCTGATGGAACTATCTCGGAGCTGTCATATTAAATACGAATGCATTTTTAAACAGCGTTAAAGTGACAAAAGGGTTATCTAATCTACCAATTAACTATGCTAAAGTTTGGACTTGTAAAACTGTAATAACAACTTTGATCTAAAAAGTCCACTCTACTCCAACCAGAATAATTGACGCTTTAAATACAGACTGTTTTAGAGAACCAAACCACTAAAAAAATTACAATACAAATTTATACTGTATAATTTCGAAAGTGCGGCGGCCATGTTATCAAGTCTTTGGACAGGAAACGTTTAGATAAAAAAAAAAGATTCGTACAAAAAGCTATCGTAAAAAAAAACTTTTGAGCAAATTGTTTTCGGACACCGGACGCAAGACTCACTATTTTATGTAGATTTGTTTTCCTTTAGTATTGACCAATTTTGTAGTAGGAGGGTAAGGTTTCAAATCATACGCTTAGAAATAAGGTCGAATGTTGTATGTAAATATTCATCGCTAAAATAGGAGAGACTTGTGTAAATAGTTTAAAGGACGTCGAGGTGCAGGACATTTTATATCAGATTTATTATTTTTGGATACTTTATCGATCCCCATTTTCCCATTTAGCACAGTAGAGTACAAATTTTACTATTTTACGTTTTGATATCACGTTTATGTTTTGATGGACGCTGTACATTTAAACTTCGTGCACTCGGTTTCCATTTTACATGAATTATTTAAAACCAAAATGGCGCATATCAAGTACAAGTTAGAATTAAAAAAAGTTATGTCAGATAAACTACATGAATGAGATGCGCGAAATGTTAATTACAAAGTTTTCAAAATTACAAAATGTTGCATTTCCATGTTTTGAAAATATGCAAATAAATTATTCTATTTAAATGCTTCTAAATTCTTGATATTGTATCGACTTTTGTAGATTGTGCAAGTCGTTTTGATTTAAAAATTAATTTGGGTCATTTGGATTCTTCACTTCTGATTTACTATTATTTTGAATATGACCATATAGATATGGCAATTATTTATATGCTAGTACATATAATATATACGTGTTTAAGGGGGTGGACAAAGACAAGCGCCAGCACCAGAAGTTAAACCAAGAAATGTTTCCATGTAGAAGTTATTAACGTTACCGCAATTATTTTCCCAGTGATAGTTTTAAATGAGTATTAGTAGAAAAATAGTCGTAGAAGAAAATGACAATACTTACAAATAGCAAACCGAAGAAGTGTTTGTATTATGTTGTTAGTTCTTAAGAAGCAAGATACTTCGTTCTTTTTTCTTTTCAATGAGATTCAATTTAACTCTATTTAAGTAACAATTCAATAGTACATCAAAATTTTATTATGTGGCGTCAAATCTTTACTGACTAAATCAACTAAACAAAAATTACCCCATTAGACGGGTTTCAATTATTTTTTGCAGTGCATGCATTTAAAATAAATTGTGAGCCTACACTGATAATACTAATGGTGTCTAACTTTATGTACATTAATAAACTCTTGTTGGAAACTTTAAAGTTCAAATTAACTATTATCATAATACTACTTATGTAATATTAGGCAAATAAAATTAGGAACAAAGAAGTGCTGCATGAAGCAGCAGAATATTTTTTAATAAATGGTTCGAAATACTATGCTACTGCTTAAATATTGTGTGGTAAATGTCAATAAAATTCGTGTAAAACTTAACGCCGCTTATAGACACTTACTTTATGGGTAGGTCCAAGGTTGGGGAGTGTAACGCAAAAGAGCATCTGTTGAAACGACACATAACGCCAACAAAGCGCAATAATTGATGATAATAACCCGATGAGATGTTCGAATGTTTTTGTAAACTTGCTAGTGACCTGTGTTACGTAATATTAATATGGTAAACAATAATGGTTTCTACAAAATTAAGTTGTGACTTTTGTTACTTGGGAAAGACCTCGCTTCAACGTACAAAGTATTCAACAGGCAAAACTGGAGTTCAGACCTTCAAACAGAAATAATTGTTTATCACTACTATTTAAATACAATAATTGTGAACTGAACGCGATTTCTTATAAAATGTTTCAAAATTTCTGCAACCCTCTTTTAATTAATGTTTTTAAATAATATGTTTTGATTGGCAAAAAAATTCTAAAATAAAAGTATTGCATTGCGCATTATACAATTGTCTTTACATTATTGAATAAAATGTTAAAACATTGCTAGTTCTAATTTATTTCTACAATTAAATTAGTCACAATACTTTTTTAAATTTATTTAAGACATTTCACAAGGACAATCTGAGGATCTGTTGTCGAATGTTTATGTCAACGTAGCTGGCCAGGGATGTCCAATCCAAACAACTTCATGCCCCCACAATGAAGTATACACAGCAGGGTTTGGTCACCTTGCCCATCTATCTCTGCTAAACTCTGCTTACAAATTCGACATGACGTAGATGGTGTATTCTATTTTTGGTATTAAACGCATGTAATCGATAATGTTTAATTGCCACGTCATGTGGCAAATAATAGTGCGCATTAAAAGTTACTTCACAATAATAAATTCAGCTACAACTATCTACTTTGTAATGCTTGAGCGAAGCGTTTGATTATTTCGATGATTGAAGTTATAAAAACCACACATAATTAAAGACGCATGATCAAACGGGACAAAGAGTTCTACGAAACCCAACTTGGAGCTCAGATAAATACGAAAAGGAGGATGAACTGATAACAAATTCTGGGTACGATATGTACAAAAACTTTAAGCGGCGTTAGAGAAAGATAATTTTGCATATGAGATTAAATTAAGAACATTTTTTCACATCTAACCTATGAAGACATCTGCTTACCTTTGTTGCGTACTGTATAAATCGATTTCAAATTATATTGGTACACTCATTTTACACTTCACTTTGATTTTCCATTATTTATGTCAACACGCAAAACTTTACATTATTACGTAATTTATTGAAATATACTCCAGTGTACTCACTGCAAATCATTCATTATTCATTCGGCGCTTTAGTTGTACATATGTACAAACATTAACAAAACAACCAGAAGCTTGAATCTGTTGCCGTAGTCGTTATTACCAAGTGGTAATTGTATCTTTCACAATAGAGTTGCAGTTTTAATGTAATTTATATCCTCTGCCTTCTATACATGCCTGTTGTGACTGCAATACAATTCTAGAAAACTAGAAACCAAACTGGAAATCTACAAAACCTGCACAACCGCTAAACAAATCCTTACATTACAATATAGTAAATAAACACCACCTCCCGATTTGTAACTTTGTATATAAGAATAATAAGCGTCACTCAATACAATAAAGAAACTGTTAAAGGATGATGTTTTTCGGTTTACTGACATATTGATGTGTTTTAACAATTTATTTTATTAACATAAAACAGTAAATTGAAGTGTGGTTTTGTTTAGTGTCTTAAAGCAGATTTATTCGGGACGCTAAGCTGTGAATGTGGGAATTAACCGAATCGTAAAAACTAATTCTATAATCAAAATCAAAAGCATCTAAACTTTCCTACTACATTTATATTACAGTGCGTAAACTCGAGTTGCAGCATACGAGTGGCAGGTATTTAAATTTGTGTTATAGGCTTTCATACTTTGTAATAATAATTAAATTTAATTTAGTCATCGCTCAGTTTCCTATTTACTAATGTAATTACTCTTGACTTCTCACCTGTGGTTCAACACTAGAACATTAATGAACGTATTAAAAACGAACCAACAACCGCTTAAGTTACTTTTTAAGTGAAATAAAGATTTATAACTACACAGAAACATATAAATAAATATTTAACGTGTATTGTATCACAGTATTAATGAGTTTCAGTGTACGAATCTGCAAATTACAAATGTATACACATCACAACAAATTTGTCAAACAAAATTTGGTCATTACTACTTGAGTTAAAAACCCTTAATTATAATGTAAAACGTTTGGATTGTAGAATTTTTATTGTTTTAACTATATAAAAACACAATTTCTTATGTTTAAAGCAGTTTGAAAGATTTAAACTAGATCAAATAGAAAACAATTCCTAACTTTATAGCTGAAGTGTACAAGTGAAACAACGCAAACCAACCGGAAAAGCAAAAGTTTTTAATTTTTTTAAACTACTGTAATGTCAGTGTTACGACAGGCGGAAGTACAAGGTTAGGCGCCACGCAACTAAGCGTTACCACAAGTGTATATTCAAGATTCGGCAATAGAGCGCTTGTTTGCCATTGAATGGTTTTGCAATATGCACAAGTATTTAAGGTATTAAACTAAAGATTATATGACCGACTTAAATGCCCATCCCAGAAATAATATCCAGAACCGATTATTATTTTAAAAACGATGTAATTATTATTTTATTTATCCACATCGCCCGGTTTTGAAGTCTCAATAAAATAAGCCCAATGAGCAATTGTTTATTAGTTCTACGCCGCAAGGTAGATTACGCGATAACAAATTAATAAGAAATTACAGGTAAAGCACTTTCATCCTATTTCTGTGGGTTGGTAACATAATGCAAACTGCAAAACTCTTTGCACAAAAGTTGTCGCATAATAATTTATATGAATGAATTTTTAATTTTGAGCTAGAATACAAACATTTTTCAAATACCATTTTAAATCAAATTAATTAATTTTTTTACTGTGTGCAATAACCACTAGCATTCTATTAGACAATATTTTGAGTAAGTCCGTAACGTGAAGATTTTAATATAAATTTATTATCTGTATTTTATACAATTGGCTTTTCCGTAAAGCCAATTAGCCTAATTTTGCTAGGTTAGCTGGATGATTGTTATAACGTTCTTTTAATGCCGTACCATAAGAAACGTTATATATTGCGATTGCGCTGTAATAAAAATAGAGAACATGTGTTTCGTTTTTTCAGCATGGTTTTGTAAAAATTAAAGTGTGAAACACCTATATATAATATTTTTTAAAATATTTCTTCTCAATAAGAGACATGGCGTAAATAAAAAGAGTCATATGACCCCGATAAAATTCATTTGTATTCTATTTGGCCAATCTAAATTAGTGAGTCAATCCTCCCACCCAAATTAAACACTATAATACTCACTACGCTCTCACTCATTGAGTCTTACTGTGTCACACTATATATACTTGAGAGTCTCTACATTTTGCTTCTAAATTATATCCACTGAAAGTTGCCTTCTTTTAATAAAAGGCTCGGCGGTTGAGTAGGGCTTAAGGCCAGGCGTAAACGGGAAACTAGGTTCAACTCCTAGCTCCGACCTTTACCTTTTAGTGGAATTTTTAAAAATCTTTCTTGTCAATAAGAGACATGGCGTAAATAAAAAGAGTCATATGACCGCGCTAAAATTCATTCGTATTCTATTTGGCCAATCTAAATTAGTGAGTCAATCCTCCTACCCAAATTAAACAGTAATTATTATATGCCCATATTACTACACTACAATGTACTAGATAGAAGAATCAAAATATTAGTTTATTCGTCTAGTTTATAAAATGGTCAAGAAGACCCCTCCTAACAGCCTACACGCATTATTGTATTTACTTATTTACATCCTACTGACTGAGATAATATTTACTAGTTACAATAATTAGAGCATTAAACCTCGTGTTTCCGTTTTAGCTTCAACTTGAGGAAACTTTTGAGTTACAACTTTCCTTGTATATTTTAATATGAAGAAATTTAGATAAGCCGTTTGGTCAAATTAACGGTTCCTGTTATGTCAAATATGTTCTTGGTAATATTGCTCGGTTTGGTAACTAACTCTATAGTATTATTGCTGGAAACATTGAAACATGCGAGACAATTCTTACCTGCGTTGCAATTACACGTTCGTATGAATGTGTAAACGGCGTTTATATGACACAAGATTTATCTAATATACCATTTTACTATGCCATTAACTATTTATATTTTAAACTTTGATCTGAAGTGCATTCTACTCTAATTAAAATTATTAATTTGTTAAATACAGAATGCTTAAGCAAAAAAAAATAGGATCTGATTCACAGGTTCCCATTTAGACCAGTAGAGTTTATATTGTACGTTTTGATTTGACGTTTATGTTTTGATAGACTTTGTACACTTACCTTTTGAGTGGATTTACGTACACAGTTTACATTTTACATGAGCGAAAACCTATATGGACCGAATTCAGTTCAATTGAGAATTGAAAATTAGTTATGTTAAATTGAGTAATCTCAAATAAACAGCATAAATGAGATGCGCAAAATGTTATTACAGTATAATTCGTATGTAAGGAACTCGGTTAAAGGGAATAACCGATATAGGAAAGAAAAATAGACCGTTTGGTTGGCCGGCTATGCTAGCAATGCTGTAATATTCTGGTTATAAGGTATTCGATATAAGGAATAAACCGTTGTA
>JAQFZE010001965.1:0-15926 GCA_034695245.1 Dicyrtomina saundersi | reverse complement strand
GTATTCTAATGGCTTATGGGTCTTGATTTTAACTGGTGGGGCAACGTAACTTAGCAATGTATGTTTTTAAGATTTTTCCAAAAAATGTCCTAGAATTTGAAAATCCAAACCTGGGAACCCTACACTTCACTTTAAGCAAGAACCAGTGTCTGTTTGACGTAGGGGATGCAAGGGTTATAGATTCCTTTATTCTCTTGATGTACAGCCTCAGATTGATTTATGTCATGATGTGTCATACAAACCGTAGGATCAAGTATAATTTCAATCTTTGTTGCTAAATTGTAAGCAATTATATCTGCACGCACTGAACGGTCTCCAGTACATTGCACGTCCTAAAGAACTTAAGTTTTGCATGGATTTCAAAGGTGGACCCCTACCTACAAAGTAGGTAAGGTGAGAAATTTTAGCCAAAAAGTAAGGTAAGGGGTAGATAAAAGTAAAGAAAAAAATATTGCTTACCGCGTTAGTTAATAGGAATAGTATGAATTGATGATTTTGGGGAGTGGTGGGGAGGTAGGGTTCAGGGGAGTACCCAGTGGGGACAGGGGAGATGTGGGGAAGGATGCGGGCTACAGTATTGGAAGAGATGGGGAGCGTATAATGCTGATGAGGCTGTGGAAATGATGGCTGGGAAACTTTTTGACAGTTTTATATCGCTTTGTACGTCGTGTGAAAACTTAATTTCAATTGGTTAATGTCCTAATGAATCATAAAAGCTCCTTGCGTGCGTTGTTATTAATAAAAAGCTGGAGTAATGGCGCAGGCTTCATATAATGGAGGGTGGTAAGGTGAGCCAATATAATAAAGCCTTCTCCTCAGTTGTTCCGCTAATACGCTTCTTAATCCTTGTAGAAAAAAACTAGGTTTCACACTCTAAACTCTGGATTCTGATGTTTCCACTTTTATTTTTATTCAGGGATTGCAGACTAAGGTACTGTATTTTATACGATTAACAAGTAATTCAGAAAAGCTTTGTTGTGGAATGTCTCACACAAAAAATCCCATTGTTGATAGAAAAAAACTTTTGCAAACTCTATAATTGCAACTTTAGTTAAAGGTAAATTAGTTACACGGTACGTTTTCAGCTCTTATATGAACACTCAAAGATTTTCAGACAATCCATCAAAGAATTTGCATCTGAGATTACCAAGTGATTTTTCTGCTTCGCACTTGCGCACAAATGTGCTTTTACAAATTCAAGAATTTACGTCAACGTTCTTCCATAAATAACATTAGAATTTTTCTTTAGTGACTTGTTTTTGAATGGCGTTTTAGCAATCTTGCGTTTTGCTAAATTTGCTTTAATATATTTTTTGAAATAACTTTGTTGCTTGAACCGCACCCCGCAATGTACTTTTGACAAAACTAGTCCTTTAGACAGGTAGTACTGCAAAGCTTTAAAATGAGTTGCGTAGTTGTATTTATTTTGCAGTGTAAACATCAGTCGTCGGTGTAATATATATTCGTAAACACAAGACAATGCATGTTTTTCTAAATTTGTTTGTGCCTTGACATCTTGGAAACTTATAGTTTGCTGTTCTATTGCAAGTAATAGGTTTGCATCTCGGTTATGCAAGTGTTTAGGATATTCCAAATTCACAACTAAAAGGTAGCTAAAACTTTCTTTTTCGTTCACAAGATTAGGTTTAGCCCAGTTACAAGGTCTTTTGCTTTCATATATTCGTAATCTGATACGGGCATACAAATTTTCATACTGATTGCATATAAGCTGCTAATATCAAGTGATAGTAATTGCTTGCTGGGTTTAGACGGATCAAACCCCTCTGGACATTGTTCGTGATTTGCAACTACATTTGTTTGTGTGAAAAAGCACTGACCGCCACGAATTTTATTAGTTGCAATGTCCAATATTCGTTCATCTTTGATGTAATCAATTTTAGCATCAGTGAATTTGAAAAACCAATCCCACGAAAAACTAGGCAAGTTATTAGGTACGTTAGGTCCAACTTGTAATTGTTGAGTCCAAGTTTTCTATAGTTTTGCCTTACTTTAGCAAGTAGAATTGTATCTAGGATACACGTAAACCAAGTATAATCGCGTAACGTGGTAATGTTAAATTGACTGCAGACATCTTGTACACAATTCCAGCCATTGTTCAAAATTAGCTTGTCGTCAATTATTGATTTTTGAAACTTTGCTCTTGCAGGCAGGGGATGCAACAATGTAGACGCATCATCAAGTGATGAAAGGGCAAAGTAAAGTGGTTTTTTCAAGTACTTTAATTTTTTATCTGTTTGCTGCCGTGGGTTCTGTAACTTTGTGTCTTGATTTTTTGTTAGAAGAACGTATTCATACATTGTAAAACCAGTTAAAAATCTTTTGTGTTGTTAGCATTTAGGGATTTAACTAATTCAAATAAATTGGAGTAAAAAAACTCACTTGCGTATATGAATCGAACTTTTACTTTTGAGTGTAGGGCTTTTCCGTTATACTGATCTTTAGTGCTTTGAGTTTAAGGGTATTGGAGATGTAAGTTTGGAAGCCAGGTATCCTTTGATCTGATTATTATAGATATAAATTCAGTAGATGATTTTGCAATAACTTGAATACCTTAAGCTTTGAAGTAATAGGTTTCCATTGCACTGACTAATAAATGGTAGCTCAACAAGCCGCCGCATTGTAAGATAATTAGGATCTCATGTTTGTATTTGATTTTTAAATAACAACTGCTGCATGCTGCAAACTCAAAATTGTCACGGTGGTGGTGGTGATAAAACGTTTTAGTGAGGTTTTTCGTATTGTCAAATTCACTCTTGCACATATGGACAAATTGAGTTCAGTGTTAAAGCTTCTGAAACACGTCTGGCAAAGATGTACCTTTTTACCACTTCCATGTTGCATAAATATACCCAAATCTGTAATTGCGACCAAGTTGTAGATGTTTTTTTCACTGTTTTCACTTTGCTTGTGAATTAGAAACAAATAACACTTTTCACTAATTTTTTTGTTATTGCATCTTTGTACTGGAATGATTTGATCGCTTTGATGACTCAATATTTATTTCAAGACTATTCTTTTTTTTAAAATTTTATAAATCTGCATAGATTTGCAAAATGCAATGTATATCAGAGAAATCAAAGTGTAAAAAATATTGTCTGTATTGTTCAGGGCATTGCAAACTTTGCTTTTTGTTATTTACTTTCTATGTTTTAATTCTTTAATAAGTATCTGTTAGTTTTCACAATTTTATGTATGAGCTAATGTGCGGCAACACAGAACTTAAAACAATCATTGCATCTGTTTAATGTTGTTTTTTTTGTAATTAACTATTCTGATTTATAGGATTTAAGTGATGGAAATTTAATGTACCTTCTTGCTTCAGCATTTGCAATACAATAAGCACGCCAACTTTAACTTGAACAGATTTAAGTTGGCTTAGAGTCCATCCGCATTCATCCTTGTTAAATTCAATAAGTGTTTTAATGATTTTACTGAAATTTTTGAATATATAGTTTTCAATTTCTTTGGGGTAAAAATATCGCAATTATAAGCATAAAATACAAAATCACGTTCTTTTAAAGTGTTTTAAGTTTAAAAAAAAGCTAACTCAAGCGTAGCCACAAGTATAAGCTAAGCTTAAAGACTACTATGCACAGATGGTTTCTGTGTAAGGAGTTTAACAAGTGGCTATTGCAGTTCAGTTATAAGTTATTATAAACTATGGAAAGACTCGGTTGGCCTATTTATGTAAGTCACAATATTTTCTGTATGTAACCGCGTTGATTCTTGAAATACATCTAGATAAATTTGTGGAAATCGAATTCTTTTATTTGCTGGTTGGATTTAAGCGCTAGTACTAGGCCCGTACAACGCTACAGACCGGCTTGTCCCGCCTCCAACAAGGTCTTGATTTAGGGTTTTCAACATGCCCAAGTCTTTCTCCGCCATGAGAACACTGGTGATACTGTTTGTTTAAGCAAAATGTATTGCAGTCTTTGCATTGATAAGCATGTTCAACGTGAGACTTGTACACAACATGGTAACGGAATCCAAACGGGCAGTGCGGCATTGAGCACAATAGTTTCTGAAAACAACACGCCAAAGTGTAATACATTAGTTAAACCAAAATGAATATTTGCAAACAAATTTTAGCAAACCCTAAATTAGAAACAAAATATAAATTAAAGTATTCGCAAAGTTTGCAAAAAATAGTGTAAGTACTTAGTTGTACCTTGCCGTTTTGGCACAAGGTAGTTTGATTTTTTGTTGTACTGCTGTGCGTTGACGAACCGTGACTAAAATCCCAGGGTAATGTGACGATCCCTAATAGTAATGCTTGAAAAAGTTTTTGCTTTAAGTACAGATGAAGGTAACTTGAAACTCGTAGCATAGGTAATGTGAGATGTTTAGTGTAGAAAGTGTCAACTTTTTAGTGTTTGTGTTGTCTAACGTCTGGTCGTGAGCTGTGCAACCTCTAGTGTTGGCAATTTGCAACTTCCAAGTGCGGGTAATGTGAAACAACGTAATTTTATTCCGTTAAGTCACTAGGGCTTGTATATTACGGAAATGTAGTTAGATGGTAAACAAGTTGTAAAATTTGTGGGGGTTGTAGCAACGTTATAGTTTTTATGTTGAAATTAGGTGTTCCAGAATAAAATCAGCTTTGTTGTTAAAGGCTGTGTGTACTGATAAAGTGCTTGGTTTGTTCAGTTATTGATGTCAGTTGTCCTGGCTGCTGCTTTTGAATGTATGACGATGAATTTAGTCTGGACTCGTATTTATACCTGAACCATGAATTGAATTATACTCCTGCATGAGTTAGTCCCTGGCTTCTTTTGAATAGTAAAACAAAGTAGCCTTCCGAAGAAGTTTGATAAGTTTGAATACAAACAGAAGCAAAACCAGGAGAAATGACACGTAAATATCTACATGCGCACATACAAACAAACAAAACACACTCAAGAATGTGTGTTACAAATATATTGTCGTGTAAGTACAATTTGCCACAACAAGTGTATTAAATATTAGATGCAACTTAAGCTGTGGTATATATTTGTTTTCATTGTACATCTCTTTAAGTATACTTACATGCAAGTGAACACTGTATTATTCACTTACTTATATAATCAAATGTGTTGTGGACTGAAGGTGTAGCTTTGCTGTGGTAAACCTTCTTTACGACATCAATTATTATTCCATTCTGGGCATTTAAGTTTTTAAGCAAGTAGTTCATTGCTTGAAGTATAAATTTATGAAAAGAGGCTGTAGATGATGCAGGCTGATGTGATACATTTATAAGCGGTGTCATTTTGCTGTTAGCTTTTACGTTGTTTTTATTGTTGTCGGGAGAGTCTTCTTAATGTTTGTACTTTTCATAATACTCTTGGTTTGAAGTTGATAATACGTAAGCTGCTGCCACATTGTTGCATGTAAATGCAAGTGCTGGTAGGAAAAGTATCAGTCCAATTAAAATTCGTGTATATGCCATTGTAATTTTAAAGTGTTGTACTTTTGGACTTGTAAATGTCAACTGATTAGAAGTAACTATTTACAACAGCTTAAATAGTTTTTCTGAGCGTTTTGTACAATTCTTACTTAGATACACGATTTTAATTTTAAGGTTTCGTTTTTATTTGTTTACGTCGAACAGGCATTGACACTATATCTTTGTATTGAATCCAGCCTTGTTTTGGCAAATGTTTTTATTTTTTAATGCCAGATGAATATAACTCAGGTAATTGCGCCCTGAATTAGTCATCAGATTCTCCATTTTGTTTGAATTCTGATAAAGTATGATGACTATCTGGTGCATTTATGTGGGTTTTTGATTTATTTGCTGCTTTATTCAAAAGCATTTCTGTACGCAATTTCATAAGTTCAGCATACAGCTTAAAGTCAATTGCTTTTATAATGGTCGCCATCTTTAGTTTCTTGTGCAATTATAGTGTAAACGTTGCAAATTAAATCTGAAAGTAAACTAGTACGACAAATTTTACTTCTGTAAACTATGTAAAACACTGTTGCCAATATTTTTGGCACAATTAAGCGATATATTGTTAACACTTTTCTCAGTTGCTCTAAACTACAACTTTTAATTAGTATTTTGATTTGTGTTTTGTATCCTCTTACCGGATGCTTGCAGAATCTATTTAAATTAAATACAGTTTCAGACAATGCGTTATTTTGTTCTAATGTGGCACTGCTAATTATGTTTTTGTATTCTTTTGGTTTAAAAAACGTTAAATTTGACAGAAAATTGCATTGGTAAAAGTGTCTGCCGCTTTAAGTACAGTACGGCATTTACAATGTCTACACAAAAAGGGGCAACACGATTACCCAGCTCTTGTTTCAGTTTCAGCATTAATGCAAACCGCAGGCGGAGATCTGCGCATGATTATTCGTATGCCAGATTCTCCCGGTAGCATGCGAGTTCAAAAAACAGTGCTTAAGGTCTTTCTACCATTGTATACGGTTTAGATTCTTTTGCGATATTGTATCGTGCCAAAAATCCATCGTCCAGTTTGGTAAACGTATCCTGAGTAGAGTTCGGAATACTAAAACTGATCTAGCATTTCTTTTTTTTTTCAATAATATTAGGTGAAAGTTATTTGTTTAAGTAGGAGGCGATGAAGTAGTGATATCAGTTGTCAATTACAAGCTGTCCATTCAGAAAATCTCTATGTTATTAAATTGTCCATAGAATAACATTGAACACGGAGCAACGATGTCAGTTGCCCTTATTGGCTTTTTATCACTTAGCATTACCCGACAAGTAGGTTTCAGGTAGCATTCGTTTAAGTAGTCATACATGCCTGGAGACCTAAAAATATCAAATTTTAATGGGTTATCGTTGTCTCTTGGGTTAAGTAAAGGATCGTAAAGATAGTATTCTGGGGCGTCTGCAACACTGACGTTAGTGGGCGGCAGTTTATTCAGGACGTGGTTGTTTTAAATGCATTTCTTTGATCCCTCGTAAACGGTAGTCACGTCCTAAAACCCTTGTGTTTCTATGATGAGAAATGTTTTAAGAGCTGGGAAATTTTTTAGTGGTATTGCTTTCTTTTATGGGTAGATGGTAAATGTTGAGTTTAGTAACTTACAAGTCCTTATGTGTTAATTACGTCTGTATACCTTTCGTCTTGTTCCAGCCCCCGACTGGGCCAACGGTTGGTCTGATTTCTGTTTTCTGTTGAAAAAAGTGTGTTTCGTTTCAAGCAACCTTCAATTTGAGGACGCTTGCGCAAGATTGCGCTTTGAGCCTCTAGCCTGTGTTTTTAAGCGTAATGCAAACCTTGTTTTAAGTTAATTAAATGACATCTTGCGTTTAACAGCTGATTGCTTAAGTTTCTGAATGCAAGTTGAACGACAATGTATGATGCGACACTTGTGTATTTTGTCCCATTTTAGATGAACTTCTGGATTAAATTTGGACTAAGTATTCGTTTCTGTTTAATCTTAAACCACTAGATGCTGTAGTGTCGGCAGTGCTTGTCTGACCATTACTTGTTGTTTCTCCTCCTTCCTTCATTTGGTTGCTTTTTGAGATTTCTTTATTAAAAGGTTAAAGTTTAAGATATTCGCCAAGTTATGTTTTATACAAATTAAAACATTCAAAAATTTTTTTAAAGTCAAAATTCGCTTTTGTTTTCTAAAAATATTAGAGGTCTCAAAGCCCTGGTATAACTGTATAAATTTTTCAATGCTTATTACTTTTTCAGCTCCATAATTAAAGTGTTTTTTGCTGGAATAATGTAAAAGTCTGCTTGACAAACACTGTTATCGTTAATGGTTTCTTGACGTGAGTATTGCTTTGCTTTGCTTGAATAGCATAGAAAGAGAAGTAGGTTTCCTGTTATAATAAAATTAAACCTATTTAAACTTTGCTGTAGGCAATAGTTTGTAATTGTATGTTAAAGTATTTACAAGATTGACAGATACGGCTACCCTGGTCTGTGAACAAATATATTAGTGTCATTTTAGCTTCATCGCAAATGCTTTTACACGCTTTAATTATTGATTGTGGTTGTTTAATTTTAATAAATCTGCAGCAAAGCTTCTTAAAAAACGCGTCTATACAAAATAGAATATTTGCTAACCCAGAATAGGCATTTTTAAGATCAGTCCCTTGAAAATTGATAGCACCTTGCTAATTCGGCACAAAATGTTTCAAATTTTAAAACGTTGATTGGAATTTGAAAAATTTTGTTATAAGCAATGTTTGAGGTTACTTGACAAAACATAAATCCATTCCGAGTGTACTAGCAAATAATTCTAGTTCGTTAAATTCCTGCGATACCACAGGTGCAGACAAAGTCTAACAAAGCATATTGATGCATGCAAGGGACTAATGCTGTGCACTAACAATGATTCCTTAGGTTTAATATTTTCATTTACAAAATTCAAAAAACTGTAAAAATCAGTTGAATTACAATTGCATATTGGACATTTTATTGCTGACGTGGTTCCAGTTATTGTATTAGGTACTTTGCTTTCTATAATAGTTAGATAAATTTTCTAATTTTATATTAACAGTAATGGTGTTATTTATCGTCATTTCATGGTTTTGCAGTGCATCTATTTGTGACTGTAATTCTTGTTTCTTTTTAAGAACATCTTCATTAGTTACTTTGACAAATTCTAAGTCAATTTGACATCATAGCGTGTGGATTGCGATAACTTGTTTATCCAATATTCCCTGCCGTTAGATACTTGTATTGCTAATGGTATTAAAGTTGTTGCAAAAAAGCTTGCATCTGATTTACTTTCTCCTGAGAATTTTTGCTTGTACTGAGATTGGCCAGTGCTTCCGTCAAACCCCTAAGTACATAATAATGACATGTCTGCATCTAATTTATTTTGTGTGTTCGCAGAAACAATAATTTTTTCTAAGTATTCTACTAAACGTTCAGAAGTGTTGTCCAACAAGTTCTGTACTTTGACTGTAGCCGGAGTTTCTGTAATCACAATCAAACTTTGAGGAGGCCTTGATTTTGCTTTTTATTCCGTTAGTTTATAGTACGCTATATATATTGCATATCCGTGATCAATAGCTCCTTTTCAAAGTTTTATATACATTTTGAGGTTGCGGCGCTATTAAAACCAAGTTTTTTAATTAAAGAGTGCTTCTTTCTTAATGCTTTAGGAATTTTAAACATTTCTTGTATCCAGCTGCCATGCTTTGTTAAAAATCTATCCTTCATTTGATTACTGATCTTGTACTTTTGGTGAAACTGGGTGTAAAACGCATTTATCATTTTTTGAATAACTTTTAGCTCTGTATCGGAAATGTTATCTTTAATATACCAAGATATTTATCAGTGTATAAAGAAGTTTCTTGCTTTTTTTGAATTTACTTTGTAAAACATGATTTCTATTAAATTTTGTCGAGACATATCTCATCCGCATAATGATTTGCTTACTGCACTACGTGAGGCAGCTGATTTGTCCAAAGGTATTGCAAAGCTAGCACCATCAATCTTTTCCTTTGTGCTCATAGCTCTTCTGAGCGTCACCCCTTAGCGGGAAGGGTGCCGGTTGTGGCGCTGTCCACGGCTTTGCTTGCCCCACGCCAACCAAGGCAGAAGCTCACCTTTGTCCTCCTCTCCTTTAGCCTCCTACGGCCAAGGCTCCGACGGATATCCTCCAGAAGGGTGGGTCAAACCCTTCTGAAGCAAAGATGATGGATTGTGACGCTTGTCCGGGTCCTTCGTCCCTCACCCCTGCCCTCTAATGATCTAGTGTATTAGCACGGGGTTTTAGGTTTCACCTAACGAGGGTGTCGTCATCCAGTGCCACAGAATTTCAATCATTGAAGGATAAGTGAAGGTGTATTTTGTGTTGCACGTGTTGGCAGCTGCATTTAAATTTAAAACAAAAACTTGCAATGCGTTAATATTATTCAATGCAAATTGACAAATAGCATGCAATTTTCTATAGTAAGTAACTATTGAAATTTTTATTGCGAGCATTTGCTGTATATGTTATTGCTTTTAAAAACTTTCAAAAACAATAAGTTTAGAAAAAAACAACGCCATACGTTATTTTTACATGCTTAAGATTTGATTCGTAACGTTCACCTCAAGACCCTTTAAATAGTGTAAAAAAGTTACGTTTCGTAAATTCTCTTAATAACATAATGAATAATGTACACATATTACAATTGACACTGAATTTCAGCTCGGAAGTGTTGTGACCTTTGCCAGTCAAAAAGTTTGAAACAATAAATGTGAGTAAAGCATTGTGTTATGTACACTAATATGACTTATAAAAATATGCATGATCGGGTGAGAAATATTTCTTAAGGAAATTGTCATTTGATGGACTTTCCTTGTGAGTACACGATAATTACAGGTTTTATTTAATAATAAAATAGATCCTTGTTTTTTAAGTCCCTAATAAACTTAGTAACAAAATATAATTTAAAAAGGTTTGCAATACAAAGGTGGGGGGTGCAGTAATTGCTAAGCTAAGATAGGTAATATATGAATGTCCCTAAAAAAGTTAATTTTTCTGAAATTGAGTTTTTCATGTTTTTTTGTGTTTGTTCACTATAAAAATTGCTTCTATAATGTTTTTCACACTAATATTCACAAAACTGAAGCTTTTATTGAGAATTACGTATTTTTTTTCATTGAGCCGTAGTGCAGCGCTGAGTAAGGTGTAAAGTTTCCAGCGTCCAGAGTCCAAGTCTTAATTTTAATTTCATCTGTAAGCTAAATGCAGGTGCCAGATCGTATTATTACCAGATTTCTAGAGCCAAGTAACGTCAAAAGTTTTAGTAGGCCAAGTCAAAGTTTCCAGGGTCCAGAGTACAAGTCTTGATTTTAATTTGATCCGCCATCCAGATTCAGGTGCCAAGTTGTAAATGTCCTACTTCGTCAGCTGGGAGTGAGATCCAAAGTTTCAGCAGGCCGAGTGTAAGTTTTTAGCGTATAGATAGATTCCAAGTCTTAATTTTAATTCCATTTGCCATCCAGATCTAGGTGACAAGTTGTAAATTTTCCAGTTCGTCAGCTCCGAATGAGGTTTAAAGTTTCAGCAGGCCAAGTATAAGTTTTTAGCGTATAGATTCTAAGTCTGCATAAGGTTTTTGTCCCTCAGGTAATCTGTCAATCAACAGTTGTCGTCCCTGCCAGTTTAGAAAAAGTTTTCAGACATTAGCGGGAAGGCAGAGAAGAGGCAAGTACAGTGGTCCGAGTCCTTTGGATGCTGAGCAGCAACAAGACCATAACTGAACTTCTTAATAAAAAAAGTTTGAAATAGAAAATAGTTGTGCACATGGAACAAGTGGGAGTTTAGCGGGGCTTAGCGTAACATAGACCAATAGAATTCACGCAATAAAAGTAACCCTGAGTACACATTACAAAACATAGTGGCTCAAGTTGAATAGGAGGAAAAATGATGTTTGAGTTGCGCTGAATGCAAAATTTTGTTTTTGTGTTTATATTGATGATCTTTGTGAATTTAAATTCATTCTGGAGCTGAAGCTTGGATTGGAACTATCTCTCTACCTCTTGCACTATCTTAGACAAAGTACTGAAGGAATAAAGACATAGCTAGGATAGAGACACGCACTCAGAACCAGCTCGCCTCCAAGAGAACCACAACGTCTGCAAATGTAAATTTGGCTCTTAAGGGCGGACAAACAAGACTTGGATTGCTTCTCTCTCTAACCATCGGAATTTCAAAGCCCAAACTTGGAGAAAAACATAACCTGCACAGATTTGCAACATCATTTTCTAGAATTGGCGCAAAACTTGGACCATCAAATAGGACATTTAATAGAACATTTGTTTTACAGAATAATGCTCTGCAATCCAAGAATTGAGATAGTTTTAAGACCCCAGACTCTCAAAATATTAAAATTGAAAAAATGATTTGATCTATTTTCAAATTGGAAATGAGGACTTATTTCTTTTACATTGGGGAACAAAATAGAAAAATAACAAGCATTCAAAAGTCTCGCTTTCTTTGTTTGAGGGCCACTCCATCCTCGAATTGGGCTACGCAACTACTTAAGGAGCACCAGGTGAATCCAACACCAGGAAAAAAGGTAACTGATTACCTGCCTTAGTTAGAAGGGAAGTTTTCCGAGTTTATGTTGAACGAGCCAAAGGATCTGTTAAAAAAACTTCTTTTCTAGAAAAACCCACACTTTTTGCTTCTATCTGTTTGTGTCTGGTTTTTGTTCAGCAACTTTACTGAAGCAATAAAAATGTTGATCAACGACAACATTTTTGGAAAATTTGCTTAGCAATTTCTAAACTATGGCGGGTCAACTATTTCTTTAACGTTGATTGAAATGAACGAGCTTGTTCATTAAATCGCTCAAACAAACGCACAAGTAGCAGCAATAGAACCCTCGTATGGCGGGCCGCCTCTCAATGCGCAAGAATTTTCTGGGCCACACTCGACGTTGTCAGACTTAAGTACTACTTACACAGAAAACTTTAGCTTGGACCACGTGCTTCACAAAATACAACCAAGTACATTGGAAACTAGAAACGTGGCAGCAAATTTTGACATGTATGGCAGCGGGGCAGTTCCACCTCCAAATTCGCCAGCAGTCAAACCAGTGTTTACGATCGATTGACAAGAACTATTTTCTGGTTTTCCACCGTCGCCTACTTTGTCAATAGAATGTCTTTCTAGATCTTTAAACAACGACTTAGGAGTATCTGACGAATCTAGCAGAGATGATAACGATAAAGACGATGCAAATAACAACTACTAAACTCAGTTTATATATTTGGCTCTGTACTGATGTTTAGAAGTATGTGCAACATTCATGCAATTGCTCTCAAAATGTTTTTCAATAACTTTTGTATTGCAAGTTTGCAGTTAGCTAAAGTTATTATTTCATAATTTTTTTTGAAAATATTTAGATTTACTCTTACGTTTCTAAATAATTTTAATTAAAAAGATCTAATCAATAATTCGGAAAATGCTAAAAGTTGTTAATATTTTAAAGTGCACCAAGAAAATAAAACTACAAATGTTAATTGTAAAATTTTTGTGGATAAGATACTGTGGATTGGAATTTAAAAATAGCTAGACACGTTTAAACCTGATGCAGACACATGTAGGCAGCAAGTGTGCACAGTTGGGCAAGCCACATCATATAATAAGACAACATATAAACGTTATAGAAGTTTATACTATCCACCGCGGAAGTTTCCAGAGACTCTAGATACATTTAGGCAGCAATTGTACACAGCTAGGCAGGCTAAATCATATAATCAGACAACATATAAACGTTTCAGAAGTCCATACTTTCCACCACGTAAGTTTCCAGAGACTAGACACATTTAAGCAGCATGTGTACACAGTGAGGCAGGCTACATCATATAATCAGACAACAACCAAACGTTTTGGAAGTTCATAGTATCCATCGCGGCAGAATTACCAGGTTTTGGAGACTCCAGACATGTTTAGGCAGCAAGTGTACACAGTTGGGCAGGCCACATCAAAGCATCTGGCAAAACACATAAACGTTTTGGAAGTTAATAGTTTCTATTGCTGCAGCACACGGGAATTTTCAGAGACTCCAGACACGTTTAGGCAGCAAGTTTACATAGATGGGCAGGCGACATTTTAACATTTTGCAAAACATATAAACAATTTGGAAGTTAACAGTATCCATCGAGGCAGCATTACCAGGTTTTGGAGACTTCAGACACGTTTAGGCAGCAAGTGTACACAGTTAAGCAGGCCAAATCAAAGCATCTGGCAAAACACATAAACGTTTTGGAAGTTAATAGTATCTATCGCTGCTGCACACGGGAATTTTTAGAGACTCCAGACACGTTTAGGCAGCAAGTTCACATACTTAGGCAGGCCACCTTTCAACATTGCAAAACATATAAACATTTTGGAAGTTCACAGTATCCATCGAGGCAGCATCACCAGGTTTTGGAGACTTCAGACACGTTTAGGCAGCAAGTGTACACATTTGGATAGGCCACATCATAACATTTTGCAAAAGATATAAACGTTTTAGAAGTTCATACTATCCATTGCTGCAGCATTACCAGGTTTTGGAGACTCCATACATGTTTAGGCAGCAAGTGTACACAGTTAGGCAGGCCTAACCCAGAATTTTGGGATACATCAAGTCCATCAGGAAGTTTAAGACACGACATCGCCGACGTCTGGTCCCAAGAATCCAAGTCCAGTCCTCGATGTCGATGGTGGTCTATGCCAAAAGTTTCAAAAACTTGATCCAAAGTCCATCGCTGGAGTCCGCATTAAGGTCCAGCTCCAGTCCGCATCGCCGTTTCAATCCCAAGGAGAAATCCATGACGAGAGAGCAAGAGAGATCATGAGTCCACATCCAAAGTTCCATCCATCCATCAATCCAGGCAGGCATGCAGGCAGCAAGAGGGATGAGAGAATCAGGCAGTACTTCCAAGTACTGACTGTGATTTAAATATCAAACTCTGTAATATAGTATTGCAGAGGAGCAGATGAAAGAGTGAATCGGGACACTAATAACAGGGAGCTGTGTTGAATAGACGGCGTATACTACACACAGTGTGGCCCTTATCTACCACGCACCCTTGTTTCGTTCTCGTCCTCGCTCGCTCAGCCTCACTTACCTTTTGTTCCATTGTCACAGCACACACAGCGTATGTTTCGTCGTTTTCTCCTCACTCACACTCTGAATATACGGGGAATGTGAAACGCTATATTTTTCCATTGCTTCCCTATCATTTCCGCAGCCCTATCAGCATTATACGCTCCCCATCTCTCACTCTGCCCACCCCCCTCTGCTCCAACGTCCCTGTACTGTAGCACACATTGTCCCTACATCTTCCCTGTCCCCACCGGGTACTACCCTTCACCCCTGCCCCCACCACTCCCCAAAATCATCAATTCACACTATTCCTATCTACTCGCGTTCTTACCAGCACTAAAGATTATTACAGTAGTTACGATACGCAATAATATTAATTGATAATAATTATTTAATATTTCGCTTGTGCGAATTTTAAGAATTGAAATTTCAGTTTTTAGACACTATTTTATTTACAACTCGATTTTTGTGCATCTATATTAAGCTAATTTTCAAGTAAAATTTTTTTTAAGTCAATAATAAATTTTTTAAGTATAAATATAATAAGATTTTGGAGAAAAGTAATATGTAGGTAAGATTTGTTTTTGAAAAAGTAAGAAATAAAGTAAGGCATTTTTTTTGGAAAAGTACGATGTAAGTAAGATATTTTAAACAAAAGTAAGTAATCGGTAAGGTCTTTTTTTTAGCAAAAAATGTAAGGTAAAAAGTAAGTAAGGTAAATTTTTGCCCAGCTTTGATGGATTCAGCAACTAAACGGCGAACTTCATGATGTCGGATATTACGAATCAGCGTACCACGTGAGAACCGTCCAAGGATACATCCAATTGTTTTAATCTTTGTGCAGCCATGTCGGCAGTAAAGGGATTGTTTTTCAGGGAGAGGGATTAAATTAATATTAATAGCTAGTACATTTCCAACCACTTTATTAGCAGTTGTCTATTCGGATAAAGAAAGTCCATTTTTAGAGTAAATCTATTTATTGGCAAACGAGCATTCTTGAAATTGGACAACACCTTGTCCTTGTTGTGGCAGATTGCACTAATTATCGAAGTCCAAACTTCTCAACTGATTTAAAATGAACTTACTTTTTTCCCCCTTGCATTCAATCATTGTTTGCCTTACTTCAAACGGAAAGTCAAGGAAATCTAAGCACTCCGATTTTTTGAACTCCAAATCTTTTGCCTCATGAATTAATGCGTGACCAGAAAACGATAAAGTTTCAAGAGCATTAAAGTTTTGAATGCGAGCTTCCCATTTAGCACGAATTAAGCCTAAGCCCTTCACTTTGGAGCCTAGAGCTCCGATCGGGTCCAGGTGCGACCCGGGTCTTTGGGTCCGGGTTCGGGTCCGGGTCCGGACCCGGGTGCAATTTCATTGAACCCAAATGTTT
>JAQFZE010001964.1:0-15927 GCA_034695245.1 Dicyrtomina saundersi | reverse complement strand
GTTACTCGTCCTTAATTTAAAAACCCTTAATATACTTATTTATTATGAAAAAATTGTTACTCGTTGACTTGCTATGATGTGATAATAAATCTTTGAAAATTGTCGTTCACTTTAATAGTATACTTCGGTATAAGTAAATTAATGGCATGTCAATACTTCGGTTCGATTCTGGAGTTCGCGTTCTTTTCGGCTGTCTGTAATCTGTGGAATTTGGATTTTATTAATTAAATATTAGTAAAAGTATTGCTTTTTAAAACTTTAAATTGACGAAACTTCAGGCAGGCCGTTAGGCTTAGGTATGACTAAAATAAAAGTTAACCGTTACACAACTCACAAGTGAGGTTTTAGCGCGTCTGGAATTCGATAAACACTAAACACCACCCACCCTTATGCTCTTCGTTCAGCTTTTTCAGCTAGTCAGACCTACTGTCACTGAGCAAAGCCAATCACCATTGCATTCTACTTTAAACACCTCCCCTACAACTACAACCCCGTCGTTATTTTCAGTTTTTCGACAGTGTGTGTGTGTATACTGTATACACTCAACTGGAACTGGACTGGAACTGGAACAATGGAGCTGGATTAGCTTTAACACTGTCCAGAGCCTGGATAGAAAACGCCCACAGCGTACGCTTACTTCCAGTTTTAACAGCTAAAATCTCCTGGTCAAGGGGAATGAAAGAAAGTGTAGTACTGTAGCTGGCATACATATTTAACTAAACTACCTCACAGTGTTCAATGTTCAGCTTGTACTAACAAATTTTATTTATTTTTTCGCTTTGTAATGCATACTGCTTAAATATAGGCCGAGAGTGGTTAATTGTGGCCGGTGTCCTAATGGTGGACGGCTGATTAAATTCGTATCGTACTAGTTGAAAGCTTTTGAACCTAAAAGTTGGAGAATCAGTAGATTGAAAGTCGGCCAGTTCCAGCTCGTAACGAACAAAAACACATTCTTGTGATACATCGACTCGATTCCAATAGCCAGTGGCTACCACTATATAGGACTAGGACACCGGCCACAATTGGGCAGTGGGCACGCTCTCGCTCTCCCCAACGCCCTACAGCAGTAATTTTAATTAATCAAGGTAAGTAAAGTAGGTATGAAAATTCAGACTGACGAATTTATTTGCACCACAATTACTTGCATACAATTTGCATCATGCATAAAGTTACTACTTATGAATATTATAGGAATTGGACTCAACTAAAGCCCCCAAGAAATCCATCGGGTACAAAAGAAATCTACATTTATTCAATAATATTTTCAAGGGTTCTGTTTTTCTTAGAACAATTTTTAAAATTTTAAATATTTTTTTCCGTATGCACTATGCAAACTACAACATATTTATATTTATATAAGTATAAGCATTGCTTTTCTATTGATACGTACCGTAAACCTACCTAGTGATATTATTCTACCCGATTAATTTGAAGACTTAAATCGTTAGTACATCATTCATTATGTTGTTATATATTGATCACACTTTTACAATTTTACAAATAATAAGTCTCGATTTAATTTGAGATATATATATATATGTATATAATTTTATATGTATATTTAGTATATATATGATAATAATGTAACGTCAACCTTATCTTTGTATTTTATGTTTTCTCTGTACACGAAAGATTAAACTACAATTTATTAATTAAACACACGACAAAATTATTTTAGTGTAAAATGATGAATCTGTTTGTTAAAAGATTGCAATCAGAACTAAGGGAATCAAAGGTTCGTGTGAGTTCGGTAACATCATTCAATTCTATGAAGGAAACGAATATCTGCAACTTCACTTCTAGGCATGGTAAATAACTTATCTGCACCGCTTCTAAGCGATGCCGAATTAAATTACATTGTAATTTTAATATTTTTTTTGTCCTCTCCGTAAAGTCTCAGTGTTCTAAAATGCTTTCATTGAAAAGGGATGTACATTTATAGTGATACTAAATACTAATAAATGTCTTGATACGAAATATCTTTAGATAAGAATTAAATATTATTGGTTGCTTTACATACAAAAGAGAACATATTTTTACTTCGAAGGTCCAGGCTAAATACTAAGGTAAATTGGAAAATCAAAAGGTTGTTAATAATACAAATAAAGTTTCGGTTTTGAGTAGATTACTGATTCTTGTTGGAACATGGTTGGAACTGCCACTAAGCTTGCCAAAAAAAAAATTTCCGGAAGAAAATAGCGAATATTACTTGCACTTGAGAATATAAAGACTGGACCAGCTACTAAGTAATTTGGTAATTTGGATTAGTAAATAATCTACCATTCGCTAATTAACTAATAATAATGCATTGTAACAGGTAAATGGATGGGTTGGACATCGTTGAGTTCTTCCGTTATACTTCTTAATCGACTTCAGCATTCATTGTAAACCCACCAGTCTTTCTCATAACCCTCATAAACATGCTCTAAGAGAACTTTACGACGACTTTCGCAATATCGGTATTTATCTTGAACCTGAAACAAACACCAAGAAAATATTATTGCTGACAAGTCGGAACTACCCAGCAGACTAAAGATGAAACTATTATTGAGTAAATAAGGAAGTAATCAGATTTTACAACTGCATGGAATTTACGCTTCACAGGTACTTAAATGTAACGTAATTTCGTTTGAATGATAAATTACAAATGATATAATATAATCAAATTACACAAGACTCACTCAATCCAAGATACGAAAAAAACTAGTAGCATTTAAGAAAATAACGTAAAACAAATTATTTCAAGCCGACATTACCTTCTGCTTGATGTCTGCAAGATTTTCAGAAGTAATATCACGTTCGAGATACTCGGAAAGTTTTTCGGTTGCGGATTCAAGATCGCGTTGGTTATCTTCAAATATGACTGACTGGTTATTACCTTTAGTCAAGTAAAAGGCAAACACATATGTGTACATAAGAGTTTGACGACACTGGCATAGAATGTCTACTGCCTGAAAATCAAATATTAAACGATTATACCGATTATTACCCTTAAATACTTCCAAAATTATTAATTGCATAACTTATGTCCGGAATTCATTAACGAACATTCAATTGCATAACTTCATTTGTCTGATCGTGGATAGCCATGGAATAATATGCATTATTGCAAATTGAAACACTCCTACAAATCGAATGTTTCCTAATAGTGACGAACTTATGTACTACTACTCTTATTATTATACTTAAAACTAACTAATACTTAAAATAATAGTACCTTTTTTAAAAACTGAACTTCGATCCATGACATGTTGTGCTGTTGCATTTCTTCCATTTTATCTTTAACGGAAGCATACAGCTTGTGCTCGAATTTTAAACTCTGCATATGATTCATGTAACGATTACAGTAAAACAAGTAGCGCTGGAGTGCTGCACGAGATTTTTCTTGTGCATCTCGAGCTGCTTTAGCTTCTGATTCATCGTAACGGTTACAGTTGTACCTACAAAGATAAAATTGAGATTAGCACAATGACACTACATGTACGAAGGTAAAGGTAATTTATTTAGGCAAGTATTAATTTAATTAATACTAATTATACTATAATATTAATTAACTTAATTAAAAGTGTAAAGAAAATAATTACCAAGATGACCCATGAGGTTCCCAGGGACCTAAGCACACCCAACAAAAATCTGCTTTGCAGTTCTGATTCTTGCAAACCATGTGGTTGCAACCCCCATCCTTCTCGATGGTAGCATTGCACTTCGGACATTCCTATAATATGATTGTAGATTAATAGTATAATGAAAACTATTTCCGCGAATTCAAAAAGCAATTTCCATACGTAATAATTAATAACATGCTGAAATGATTCAGAGTAGCCAAAAAGAATTTAATTGTGCTCGTTCTCTATACTAATTTGTAATGTGACCCCGCGCGCTTGTTTATTTTTGAAAAGAATAAAGACTATTATCCCCGATCTGGCAATTTTACTACAAAATCCATTAACGAGCTTTGTTGGTATAAATTAAACTTACACACGGATAATACACAGGTTTAAATTCCACGCAGCATCAGAGTATCAGTCAGCAATATAGTTAGAGTTAGAAGACTTACTTTAGTATTTGCAGCTATCCAATTGGAAGTTTCAGAATCATCGTCGCATTTCTTGAGCCACCTTTTGAGCCAATTACATTTCACAGGATCGTGCCATGCATGCCCACATTGGAAACAAAACCTGAACCCACAGTTGCAGGTGACGGGTCGCCTGTCATTGTACTGAACACGAACAGCATTTGTGCAATCTGCCGAAGGACACCAGCGCATCAATCGGTTACACTAGAATTGCAAACGAAATTATTTAGCACAGCAAAATATTATCCTTCCTACTTCCTAGTGCGTAGTCCCGGTACAAATGGCATAAATAATGTTTATAAACCTCTGAAAAGTGAAAAGTTTACCTGAACAAAACTATTCGTAATGAGATGCTGATATTTAAGTTTTACTTTGGGGTCAGTCAATAGTTTCATAACGGTGGCATCATCTACTAAAATAGGACAATTATGAGCAGCACACGCTATTGTCTGCCCCATACCCTCTTCTATAATTTTGGTGGTAAGATATTCATTCCAGCACTGTACACAAAAACGATGTCCACATTCCATTCCGTACATCATCTGCCAATTAAAAAAATTGGTAAGTACTCAACTTCTAAGACATGCTAACTACACATGCCATGAAATTTCATACTGTATTTTATAACGCAATTGCTTACATTGCAGCCACTTAATAATTAAAGTAAGTATAGAACAAAATCTAAATTTTAAATCTCACGGAAGAAGGTTTCTGCAAATAACATATTTCACAATCTTCGGCACCAATGGTAGGAATGGAAGGTTGAGACCTTGATGAATGTGGATTAATTACACGAGCTTCTTTAAATAACTGCTCTTGGTCAGTGTCATAATAAGCTTCCAGAAGCTTCTCTTTATCCCAACCAAAATGATTTAGGAGTATTCTCATCGTTGTAGGCGGTAGCTGAAGTACAGTATTGGCCTGAACAAAAAATATTTTAAAATGGTATTAGTGACTGTTCCCTTGCCAAGGCTCTGGTACTGGTGGTAAAGTCCCTCAATAGTCGATGAGAACTTACATCACGTATAGAGTCAATCATATGCTGCACAATAGCCTCCGTGGACAGAACTACAAAAGGGTAATCATCTTCTGAAGTAATATCGTTAGACCTTCCATCTTTTTCTTCCACAAACTCGACATCTTCCCCGCTTGACTCATTACCACTGTCTTCATACTCTTCTGAAGAGTCCATGTCACTTCCGACTGACGGACGGGTATCAAGTTTCTGTTTTTTTGAAATGGTCGACACCGTTGAAGCTGGTTCTACAGGACTTACTCCACGAGAAGTAGACGGTTGATCGTCAAGCTTGGAATGCTCACCGCTATAAAATAAAAATATGAATTACAATTTATTATCAGCGATGAATCTGCATCTCTATTTTAGGCATCTACATTTCTGTAAAATATTTAGCTAATTTACTCATTTTTAAACTTCTTTCTTGCTGGACTGTCGGTCATACTGCGAACTTAACAAACCATTGCCACACCAGTGAGTTAACATGTAGCAACTTGTCACTTGTATGGTGAGCCTTCTTTATACTCGAAACACAATCTTGAAATATGTATGTACACACAACCAAATTTGTATTTTAAGGACTACAAACCTATGCACTGCCCTACACTGCAAATAAAAATGCGAAATAAAATTAGATAACGACTATAACTTCTTAATCCGTCGCATCTTGCAAGGTTGAATTTTTGGAACAGTTCCCAAATAACCGTAGTAAATTTAACGTTTTTGATGTAGATATTACTACATTATTGTGTTCTATACCCCTGTCCAATAAATAATGAGAATGTACTTAACCTTTCCACTTGTGGGTAAAGTGTGGATACGTTCACCGTTAAGTACATTCGCTGCACTTGTGACCTCTACTTAAGTTATATTCTTCTTGCTTACTTAAAATTAAAAAAATACGAAGTGGCGGTGCGAAAGCGAACTAGTACAGCACTATTACCCTGAAACTGGACAGTGAATTCCCCCAAAGTACTAACCTAATACTATTTACACCGGAGGAATGACCTGTCTGTAAATATTATTAATTCGCACAAAAATATATTACTTTCAGATATATATCGTTTTTGACATGACGAGGAAACTCTTGCTGAAGCGATGAACTAAAGATTTTTGCTTTTGTTTTTACCCGTTGTTGCGAGGAAGATGTTAACTTAAATACTTTGTATTATTATTTTTAAGTTCTATTTTATTTGCATTATCTGTAGCAACTGAGGTGTTCGACGTCAGGTACTCAGGTTTCACAATTTGAAAATTCTGCAAGCATAATGTTTACGTTACTTTCCTGACCCAGGTGACTGGAAATTGTGAAACGCAATGGTGGAGATAATCTATGGCTTGCCATGAAGTACGTGATAGTGTTCTTGATGCAGTTCCATTTAACTAGTACTGACTGTATAGTAAATGAATCAGCCTTGGGATTGTTAAACCAACATTTTAATATTTATGTTATGTTTAAACTTCGTGGTTCAATCTAGATACGTCCAATGATTGTTCACACTTGATCAGCATTTCTTTTAAAAATTGTGATTAATGACTCAGGGGAATTGTAAAATTGCTGATTCGCAATATCGCAATGAATCGGACAAAGCTATATACCACTCATACTTTGCTAGTTGAGCCGAGCCAAGCTTAAATCTGTTTTATTAACCTCTTTCAGAATGATATTGATACTGACTGTAATATTATACGATGAATTTCAGAAATGCCATTAGTTATAGTTATTAGATAGCGTTGCACGTTATTCACTTGAGAAGCAACATCTTATTTATTCTCAATGTACTTTAATTTTCAAATGAATACTATACTATGTCTTAATAGAAATATCATAATGGCCGCATTACTAGTAATTATGTAAGACTATAATATACATACTGTACTGACTGTCAACTGTGTCCACTCCACCTGTTTCAAATCCTTAGAACAACACTATATATGCTTCATTTACGAATGAAATCATTGATACATCTCATTATATTCACAATTGAGATCAAATATTTACAACAAGAGAAAAATCGAAAGAAAATGACTCAGTTAAAAAAGAAAAGTAAATTCACCAGATCGACCAGATGATGTAACTGTTTACGAAAAAAACGAATTGTAAAATACCAACCAGCTGACCGGGACACTAGCTATTATTATAATAACCGTTATACTTAAGCAGTCCATGTTTCACGAAGATTTTAACACACTCACCTGATTCGATACTTGATTCAACATTCAATCACTCACAACTCATGAACCATCATATCAATTTTTCCATCAAACTTTATGTGCTGCAGTTGGCAGTAATGTCAAATTATGTGGAATGCACATGACACTATTTTTTCTATCGTATTTTTCCTATATATAACTTAAATACTTCAGAAAAAAACAATACTTGCCTGAGATTATTTATAAAACAACCAACGACACAATCACGAAGAACCCGTTTAGTTTCAAAGGTATCTTAAAACTGGAACTGATGAAAGAGGCAGTTAAGACCCTTGACTCAAGATAATTCAGTTAATATTTTAAATCATGAATATTCTTCGTCTCAACCTCAACTGGACAACAACAACCACTACACCAACAAAAATGTTTGTTTATTAGTCGTTAGTACGATAACAAATCGTAGAAACTGAATACATATATATATTTACCACTTTAATCTTTTACTTGGAAGTGATGTAACAAAAAAATATTTGAGACCTCACTCACGGGAAAAAAAAACTTCAAATTTTAAAAGGCTTTAGCACGAGTAAGTAACTTGTATTTATAACAATGAACAAAGAAACTGAAACAGAGTTAGATACGCTATCTTTTGCGAACAACCCACACCCCAGAATCCAGAAATGACGTTCCAATTCTTAAAAACAAAATGCCGAAGACTCTAAAATAAAATGTTATTTAATCTCCTCGTTTACTGGGTGAACGAAGGATAATTTCAAAAATAAAAATATAAGTAAATAGTTTCCTTCAATGTTTTAGTTCAGAATATGTCCTTGAACCTCACACAAGTAAAATGTAAAAAGTAGTCAGTAGTCTAATGGAAGAAACAACACACTTTGCTACACTTGGAGTTGTCGACTTTTAGATATGTGTTCCTTTACAACTGGTCCATGAAATGAAGTACCAATAATACCTATAGCACCTATACAATTTTCGTCTTGAGCCTCTCACTCTCTCTGTCGTTTTCGCCTATGTTATTTTTCAATGGGATGGAATGGATCCCAAAAATCCCAGTCCGTCCAAAAGTAAGGAATATCAAAAAGGAGCTCGTCAAGCCAAAAGACTCTGCTGTGCTGGTCAAATGTAAAACAGTAAAGCCAGCATCAACCTTAATATTCAGTCCAAACCCCTCTACACGGCATACGTATTATAAATCGTGCGAGACATACACAAGTACTTTCATGACGTCATACCACCTGACTTACATTCCTGTCACAAATGACGACCAGGGCGCAAGCCAAGTGAGAATTTCTACCTTTAAACATTTTAAGCGCGTATATAGTTGTCATCCTAAAAATCCCCATCTAAATTTTACTACGAATTAAACTCGATCTTGTACGTAATAAAGTAGATTCTATACGTAAATACACATTTTGACAAGTCAGTATCACAATCACATTACACTCCATGTTCCAATTGAAGAATTCTTATCTGATTCATGAAAATAAACTTTCTTCAAATAAGTGCATCGTAAGACTACTTTTTTTAAAAGTCACAATGAACAAAAAATTACTTCCAAAGTTATATAGTTAAAATTAAAACAAAATTTTAGATTGAGATTCACCTTGTCTTCTTACTTTGTGAGCTAAGTGTCGGTCTGCTTGATTTGGAACTCTTCCGAGTTCTGTTTTTACTCCCACTAGACATAACGCAGGCAATTTTGTTTAGACTGATTCTTATTAGCTTTTCCACGGAATTAAACTGACGTACATTGACAACAGCTCGCAACAATATGCCTTTTACTCCGTTTCGTTCCAGAGAAGCTACTCTGATAGAGTGACAATTTTTAAGAATGTTGCTGATAGCACGTAGATGGATTTCTGTATCTATTGATAATGAACGAGCTAGTGAAATAAATTTTCATAACGACGGTATTGTTTACGGAGTACTGGACACTGAACTGGAGAATTACTTAAGGGTATATAGTATATACCTACTAGGTACTTAGATGTGTATTATTATCAACGTCCAACACAAATGTCACCGTATGTATGACAAATTCATCCAATCAAATCCAAAGCCACTGGAACAAAAATAAACAAAACTTTTACCTTGCGATACTGTTTAAAAAACAAAATAAAAATGGACCACCATAGAAAACTAAATACCCTAATTTGTTGATTTCCAATACTCATAAATTATAACTATTACTGGTATACATACAACTGGAAAATGAAATACAATACACACCATATATCAGAAAAAAATTTACAGGACTAAGTTTTCAAATTTCGTATGTAAATAAGTAGCTTTAAGAGACCATAGATAAAACTATAGGCACTATAGAGATAATGATATGCATTAAGTGGTTCTGTTGAGCCAGGGTAAATAGTAAATACCTATAACATGTTTATGTTATGTGATGCGTGGATGACGATGACCACACAAAAGTGAAAAGCGAAAAAATACTTGTTGGTAACATACAAAGCAAAATCTTAACTTTCTAAACCAATGCTGCAGATATAGAAGTAAAACCTAATAGTAATGTTTACATGTGCTACAATAAGTCTATACTATACCTACAAAGTCATGCAATTTGAATTTTCAAAAATGTAAAGAGTATATACTCATGGAAGTAAGCTATATGCAGTACATAATATTATATTGTTTATGTTTTCCAACAAAAAGCTGTTTATCGCTCCTACTATACTAACTTCAACTTCGCTTTTTAGCATGACATTATTTCGCCCTACTCTCATTCTTAATCATTAATCACACAGATAAGATAGACATTTATTCTAAAGGATACCAAAAGTAAACAAAATCATTGTAAAGACATTACCGGAATTTAAGAAAGTTTGTATGTTGTCCTTGATTTTCATGAAACGGATAAAAATAACTAGGAAATTAATTTAATTGGCTATAATTTACAAGACGGAAACGGATAGAAGAATTTGGATAATCTTGGCAAGAGATTGTACGAATTAATTAAAGCAAATTAGATGCGTCGGCCATTATTTTACTGCAGCCTCAGCCGAAAGATTAATATACATATTATATTTTATATACCAGCATAAAACCCTATCTCAAGTCCCAAATCTTGTGCTGTGATTTGAGTGCTGGATTAGCTGGCTGGCTGTATGGATGGACCCGCTACCAAAATTATTGTACCTAGTGAATTTCACTATTCAAAACGATTATTAGCTCAATGACAAAAAAATAAAAATATATTATAAAAAATAATATTTCAAAATATGTTAAAAACTATTACACCAATTGTATTGCATTGGAGTTGGTTTAATAGCGTAAACAACAAAATTTAAATAGTAGTTACTCATGGTAAACTGAAAAAAATAATGGGCAATATTATGAAAATTTGATTATGGTCTCAGACTTAATTTTCAATGTTTGTTCGCCAGCCTAAAAAAGGTGCAATGTATATGTATCCCGTAAGAATCGTAAAAAGAGCCTGCCTAATGCTATAAGAAAATCATTGTTCTAACAACAGTAGAATTCGGTTATAAGAAAGCCTGTTATAAGGAACAACCACTAAATGGAGGCAATATAGATGGATTGGTTGGCAATAGCAATGTCATAATTTACCGGTTATTAGGTGACTGATATCAAGGATGGCCCGTTGTAAAGGGACCGATTTCGGAACATATTTTGGAATTTTGGGTAATAGACTACTTAATATATTGTAATATCTACTTCAACAATGCTAATCTAGACAACAAAACTTTGATCCGTATACGGGCACGGAGTCCTTCGGGTTATCTTCAATGGAGAACAGTGGCAAGTTTATTTCTTGAACAAAATTGCCTTGTATACAGACATGGGACAACATGTGATATAATTAATTTATAAGTAAGATAACGATGTATATATCACGAATCTTAATTTCTCTGTTACTGTCAATTACTTAGGCAAATGAAACACCTCCATAAGATGCGCCCTGAATTGCTCACTTGATGTTACTATATATGTATTTCAACTTACTACATCATGTATATAATATGCAAGTACATATCAGCACACGATCAATATCAATGCTATATGAAGAAATACTAAAACCCATTTTTAAAACTAATATAGTATTTCCGGCATTGGCAAAGCCAAATTATTTGGCCCTAAAACAAATGCTGGAAGAGGTTGAGGATTTGAGGATTGTGATTCACTTGGTAAGCATTTATGCCTGGGTTTTCACATATCCAAATAGTGTCAGAATGTCAGAATTATAGCATAGCATATCATACATCTACAAAACGGCAATTAATTTCACAGTCTGGCAGGTCTCAGTCTCACAGATCATGCACATAATCTATCACCCCCGTCGCCATTAAGCAGATGCGTGAGAGTAAATGATTCAAACAGTCTGTGCAATGACAATAAATGACAAAAGAAAATAAAACCTGGAACAGCATTCCAATTACCCACTAGTAGATGCGCTGGTATTTAATTATAGCTGTCAATAAAGTAAAAAATAATACTACTCATCGCCAGACTGTTGTGTACACACTACACGACTACACACACACACATGCAGAGAGTTGGGGGATATTGACTGAACGATGTATATCGATTATGTTTTAAATTTTATAATAATCACTCACCGCAAATACAATGCAGTGCCGAATCGAGAAAACGTTCTTGAAGGGGGCAATATTCTACGCTCGGTGACCATTTTGAATTATATGTACCAATTTAACCTATCATATATCCTGTAATAGTGTGCGGGTCGGAAATGGTGCGCGAGTTTAGGAGGTCCAAATTTGAATAGCACGGTAGTAGATTTACGTCAGTAGATATACGATATGTTAAATAAAGTCCAATACATGCTTATGCAGGTGCCATACCGTGCGTGAAGAATCAAAATGACCCCTATCCAAATTAAGCGGGAATTGAGTATATAATAAAACACTAAATGAGATAAATACGTAAAATGTTAAATACGAGTTTTTGAAAAGTGCAAAATGTTCTAATTTACAAGTTTTTGAAAAGTAAAGAATGATCAATTCACATGATTTCATGATCATGATATTTCTTCTTTTATTTTTGCAAATAGTGCATTTTGTTTTTAGCTATAAATGGATATGGAACATTATGATTATGATTATGCACAGACAATATACTCATAGACAGCGGCACAGCGGCGGATCCAGAAGGGGGCTTGGGGCTTTAGAAATGCTTTTAACATTGTGGAGATAGGAGCGGCCATTTCCCGTAAGATGGCCGCTTACCATTGTTAGCCCCCCCCCCCCCCTGATGAAATCCTGGATCCGCCACTGCTCATAGAACCTAACCCCCTTCCCCGGGCATCCTTAGATACGCCGCTGATACCATTCTATGAATCAGCATGAAAGACCAGCTACTGACTGGGGATCACCAAATAAATATAATTCAGAATTCTATTATATATACCTATATACGAATGTAGTGAATACACGGTACATCGCAACAGGCTTTATTTATACCAAAATGTTAGAATTACAATTTTCGAAACGTTTTTGTATTTTACTGGCGCTATCGCTTTGCAAAAATATTAGATTTTCCTCAATCTTAATAATATGTAAACAAAAAACAGAAACTATGTTTGGCGTCAAACTTCCTTATATCCCCACAAATGAATAATTACCTTGACTTGCCTTTCCGTCAAAATATGTTTTAAAGGTATGACTGCACGGCAGAATCCTCAAAACAATCATACTTGTCGTTAGTTAGTGGAAATGCGAATACACGGAAAAATATTCGTAATGAGCACCTGAGTCAATGTCAATCTGTCTACCAGTTTTACACTAATAAGCAGTGTAGTCTCACAGTAAGGTCAGATTCTATCAATTTTCAAGCAATGTTTATGACTAACGAAGAGAAAAACGTAAATACGAAAGGTTCAAATCCCTCACCATGAATTTCCTATAAAAACGATGAGAATGATATAGAATACACAAAGTATAAGGAATAACGAATTCAGTCTGCCTACCACTCCATAGTGACACCAACAGTCTGAGTAGACTGGCTCTGAGGCTACAGAAATTGTTCTTAACAGTAGTATCTGAAAAAATTTATAGAAGTGTACTATTTTACTTTAGACTTAGACATTTCATATCATTGTAAAATCTCGTTACACAGACATAACGACAGAATGCTTAGCTGTCAGTCAGCGGTACTCAAAAGGAATAAAATGTGTGCAACACTCGTAAATAATATGCGATGTTATGTCTAAAAAAAACAAAATAAACGCACTTGATATGGCATATAGAATTGAATATAATTTAGGTTATTGTACTACAAAGACGAATGTAATTTATTATTATTCTTAATATATAGACCGCATGACATGACTTACATTTTCAGTGGCTAAGCATAATTTAATTTAATTAGAGTAAGTCCATTGGATTAAACGCCTTTCCTGTACAATAGATAACGTACCTATTATATAGATAAATACCTACATCAAATTTTTGTAACATAAATACCGAATACCGATACCCAAAGGATATCTTTTACTTTTTCAGCGATACAGCAATTCGATAGTCGCCTTGGGTATTTAGATTTTAAAATTAAATCCTGCCATGTTACGTATATCTAATCTAATAGTTTATGAATTTATGTTTACAACTCCTTTGCCTCTTTCTTCTACCTTGTGTACACTAATAATATGATGTTATAAATCGATACGAAATGCTATAGAGAGAAAGTAAACTTTAACAAAACTACTATTTGCTTGCTTTTGCTACACACAAGTTTAGACAAACAACTTTAGGCAACAAACAACATATAATGGACTGGATGCATTAGGTTACATACTGGAGACCAGAATTATTGAAGAGTTTAAACAGTTTCCTGTCAACTTCAGGACAACGATTTAGTCGTCGACTACACTACTTGAAGGTCCTCTCTCCACTTTTGCTCAGCAGGAAGACAGGAGGACAGCGGATCTCTGGCCTACATAAAGGTAAATGTACCCCGGAAGATGATACGACAACTCATATATCTATACTTCTTTTGACAAATTCACTCTGCGCATTTCATCTTCGAGTTTCAGCTTATATGTGTCGTATATTTCTTATGACTCCGATTTCCATTGTGTTACATGACGGAATGCCGTTCAAATAGACGGTGAATGGGAACATGGGAATGTACGGCGGGTGTGTCGGACCGAAATTATTATGACACCAAATATCTGTTGTGATTCTCATCATTATGAATAATCATGCCCCGGTTACATCAGCATATTATTTACAAAAGTATTAAATTGTTACGGTCCGTGAGTCACGGAATGTGCTTAATGAGTCCACTCTAAATGTATTTCTGCATGTCCAAAATAGAAGAGCAAATAGTAACTTGAAGCCGAATTTGTGAAACTCTTGGTGTACACGGTAGACTTTGTAACAAGAATAGAATGATTTGGGAAAAATCGATGGTTCAAGAACCTTGTCATAATAGAAGTACCTACCTACCTACCTGTATGTAAACAGAGGAGATGGTGGAAACGGTGCAAAAAAAATGTCCAAACACGACCTACTCTAACAGACACTAGTTGATATAGGAAACAATTGTTTTTAGCTTTTAATGCTGGGAAGCTGCAGTAAGAGTCTTTACAAGCAAGTTTTTGAGACACCTGATATTTTTTTTATATTTTGGAAAAATTATCAATAACCCTTGAAGGAACAGAGAAATAGGCTCGATGGCTGACGGCATTATAAATAAGATTTTAGTTTTCTCAACATTTGTAATATTATCCTCCCAACATTTTCTTATTAAAGAAAACAGCTTCCCCAAGAAAATTATGAATGTTTTGTTGCGAGCGAAGTTTGGGATCCTGGTAAAACTAACTATATGACAATAAATTGTATTAACGCATACATTAACATTTCTGTCAAGCGAAACGATTATATTTAACAATTCGCCATATACATAAACATTTCTTGCAATAAGCGCAGGGATATTGCAGCTACAGTTAGGTAACACCTTCCATAATACATATTATGTAGTTATGTAGTAGTGGTATATGTATATCACAAAAAACTAAAAGTGGATCCAGGCGTTAAATGTAATTCGTTTAGTTTCAAACAACGGAACATAATAACCACGCAATGGAAGAACTGCGAACTGTGACCATAAGTAAAAGCTTAAAAGTAAAGCAAACTTAGGTTATTGTTATTAGGTATGTAATCGTTTATACTACAACGTCTACGACAATCAACACAACGGAAAGTTTACGGTACATAAGGATCAGAATCAAAACCTGAATTATTTTAACCTTTGCCTTTAAGGCTCATTAAATACCTAGACAAAATAGAGATTTCATTCTGTTGATAAAGCCATTGATAGTACATGTTCTTGTACCTCCCTAAAAGTTCAACCATACAGCGTTTGAACCTGACGGATTAAAATTAAAACGCAAGTCGTTAATGCGCCGCACATGGTAAACAGTACAAAGTACTTAACAACACATTTATTCTTCAAACTAAAGATAAAAATAGAAGATGGAAATGGAGAAGACCTTTTCGAGAAAGCTATATCATAATAAAATTGAAATGCTAAATCCATACATTAGATTGGTACATACACTGTTACACATTTAAAAAGTCTAGCTTAGCACACTTCCTGCCCCTAAGATCTTTAGATCCCTTAGATCTTTGTGTTAATTGATACAATTAATTGCTATACAGATAACTTG
>JAQFZE010001963.1:0-15928 GCA_034695245.1 Dicyrtomina saundersi | reverse complement strand
TTAAAAATTTGGGGAAAATTTGGTTCATTTTTGAAGATTTTCTTACGAATTGGGGAAATTTTTTGGAGAAAACTGCTCCATTTTTTGTGGGTAAGACTTGGAACTCAAAAAAATTCTATATAAAATGTGGGGGATTCTAAATTGTGGGAACTGCGCCCTTTGGTAGAAAATAAATAGGCAAGTACATATTAAAGTAAAAAGTACTTACAAAAATAAAACAGGAGGAAAATCAGTGTGCATATTGTTAGGGACCGGGCGTAAATGATGCTGTCCAAAGTTACCCAATTTTTGGCCTCACCCACCCACGCTCTTAAAATGGGAATGTTTAAGATGGGGTGTGAAGTGACGGAGCCTGGCGCCATGTGTGTGCGACCCCTTGGCGGTTGAAGTGGGGGTGTGTGACTGGAGGGTTTGAAAAGCGCGGTCGCGTTGGAGAAGTAAGTGCCGGCAAGTGCAAGAGCCAAGAGTTGTGCGGAGCTCCTGTAGAGAGCATCTCGTTTTGGACTCTTTCTCAGCTCCGGCTTCTCCTGTCGCCTCTGCTTCTGCTGTGAGGGAAAAAAGCTGAAGCTTCGCGAACTGAATGTAGAAAATGTTGTGGACTGTGGATCCAGCCTCGCGTTTATTTCTACTGTACACAAAACGTTAAAAACTATGTATCCAGACGGCGTGTCATATGTACGTAGTGCTAAATGAAAGGAGGTGGGAGGAACTTAGGTGCGCCATTGCAAGTTCATAAATTAAATTGATAGCGTTTTATTTGTTTTTATTTTGTACCAAATTCCAAATACACAACTAGTAGCCTCAGCGTACATAATTCTCTCAAAAGAAATTACAGGAGAAAACAATCAAACTCATGCAGGCAATGAACTGTGCCAGTGCCGAATCGGAATCCTCCCGATAGACTCTCTAATTTCCTTGGACGCTATTTAATCTTTAATTAATCCCAAAATGTGTCATGTGTAAATGTGGACGGGAGAGTTCCTCTCGGAGCAGTCTGCACTCTGCAACAATATCTCCAGTACTCACTCTTTTCACCACTCCAAGTACATTTTTTAACTGGACCTCCCAAGTCTAATCTTACCTTAGACACACACTTGGAAAAGTTTGGAAAATAATAAAATTATATCGAACGGAGTACGCACGTCTAGATTATCAGATGCGTTCAAATTACAAATTATTAATTGACTACAGAGTGTGCAGTGTGTGCACTAGTTAAAATAGTAAAAATCTTCTTCAATGTCAAGATTGATTGTGGAGTTTTCTGGTGTTTGATTGTTGATTATTGTTGTGAGTGAGGATAAACAAGCATCAGATGTCAGAGTCAGAAATAAGGAGAAGGAGAACGACGAGAGAATACCACCAACATCAATCCAGAATCGGAATAAGGAAAAAACTTGTTGATAAAATTAGTTTACTTTCCTCTGTGAAATCTTGAGATTCTTACATTCATTTACAATATAGTTGATAGTTTTTGTTTTATTTATACTCACCTGCACCTGGGAAGTTTTTGTTTTGGTTTGGTTATCGTGTTTATACAAATTGTCAACTTTGGAATCATGTCAGCCAAAGAACTACTGGTCAATGGGAAGCCATTGTCATCTCTTCGAGTAGTGGACTTGAAGGAAGAACTGGAGAGACGCGGTTTGTCCAAGTCAGGGTCTAAAAAGGATCTTGCTGACAGGCTAAGAATGGTAAATATTCTAATTTTACTCTCTCTATATAAATACTTGCATTAAAAATTAGTCACTACACTACTAGTCTACATTCTACACCATAGTTTTTATGCGTGATAGAGGCGACGACAGGCGACAGGACAGTTGAGGACGGATGTTGAATAATTATATACGTGAGATATGTCGTGAGAGAGGGATAAATATTTTGTAGTTGATTTGATTTAAGGAGAAGGAGAGTATTGAGTTGTGTGTGGCATGAAATTTGCATGATGTGCTATCGTTTGGCTTATCACTGAAAAATCAAATGGAAATAGCTCCTGTCTCCGCACCGCATTATTTTGTCACTCCAAGAGTCGTCCACGACTCAACTCGAAGGATTTTTTACAAATGCCCGCCTCGCTATATGCACCTCTTCCACAACTTTTCACTCCATTCAGTTGAGACGTCAAGTTTTCAAACTGCTGACTCCTTCATCTCGGTGACGGTCGTTTTATGTGCTCCTGCTCTCAATTCTCTCCACTCTCAATTCTCAATAGTCTCAAACTTGCAAAAACCAAATCTGTCTCTAGACTTCTCATAAATTCTGACGACACAAAGTGAGGAGAACGTGAAGTGGTGGACAGAACTCATTTAATAATCGTTAATATTATGGTAGTGCGAGTGCCATTGTGCATCTGCCGGTATTCCAATCCATCTTTATGCTTACCATTTTATTTTATGTTGTAGACAGACATTCGATTACGAGATATCAAATACGTAAATTAATTTTCCTGTCTCATAATTCATAGACACTAATCTAAACTCTCCAGCAAGTTCCATCTTCCTAACGTCTCGTCTTTGCACTTTTAATAACAAGCTTGGTTGTTTAGGCTGTAGTCTAGTTTACTTAAATAGTTGCTGTTGTGAGTTTGTCTGTGAGTGCAGTGGAGTCCAAACTTCCAAAGTACCTAAGAATCTAAGAAGGTATGTGACTTGTAATTAATAGAAAATCCTCAGGTATTATTCTTTTCACCTTCTCACACATATCCACCTGATTCACCTTCTTTCTGTACCTAAAGAAGTAACTTCCTAATATCCAAATAAAATATTATGTAGTTCCTAGTTCCTACTAGGAGCTTCCTTCCTTCCTATGTCTATGTCCTAGCATATCAAAATCTGAGCGACAATCTTCAACATTTTCACCGATTCGTTTTACTCTACTGTTGACCGTAGGTGGTCGTTGACTCAGTGCACAGTGGGCTGTACATATGTACCTTAAACTGAATTTTGAACGATCTATTTTGTAACCTCTAAGTTTGAAGTTAGTTTTCTTTGTGTGGATTGAATTCCTATTGACTGGACACTTGACACGTAATCATTCGTATTCACAGTAATATTATGTTTATTTTATTTTATTATTTATTAATGATATTCTCTTCCTCGTGTTTCGAGTTTGCTTGTGCTCCTGATTATTGATACTGGTTTCTTGTAAATTGTTTATTCTTTGTCCTACCGTCAGGACTTGTGACGATATGACTGACTGTAGTTTACATTCTTAGGTTGTTTTCTGTTTACTAATTAAGAGGCTGTTGGGATAATTGTTGTGATTTGCAGAGCAATTAACAGTAGTAGTCTGTCGCTCACTGGTACTGCAAATCTGCAAATGACTCTTCACTCTTAGCGAATTAATTTGTAGTATTATAGTTCAAAATTTGATAAATTGATGCAAAAACACACTAATCAAATTTTCATTCGTATTTCTTGTTTCAGAATGTGTTATTAGAAAATCAACGAAGCTGCCAAGGCTCAGCGGATGAAGAGCAGTTGCCAAATATTTCGGTAAGACGTTCATATGTCATTGTTGATTGTACCATATAATACTTAATTTAATTTATGATCAGTAATTATTCATACTTACAGAATTTAAATACATTTTGTGGTTCCTTCTTCGTAGTTCACATATATTTATTTAACCTTATTAGTGGTAATGATTCATTAGCCATTATAATGACTAACCGCAGTACCAACATTACATACATTAAAAAAAAACAAGAAATACTCTGAAATACTAGCGAATCTATTCTTCGAACGAATAAAGTAAAAACCGACGTGTTTTGAATAGTAGAGAAGGGGGCTTGTAAGTATATGGCGTGATCTTATCTTTTGCATTGTGCACCCTGTGAAGGATCTATAGTTGATTGATCAGCACAAAGGCCAACTTTTTCAAAGGTAGATTTCCAACTAGTAAGCCTTTAGTACTACAATTAAGTAACTGTTAGTGTTAACATAATTATTTACTTTTAGTCCCCTCATGACATACCGATTGACTCAGTACACAGTACACAGTGAAGGATTTCTTCACATTTTATGTGGATTAAATTACCACATGTTTCATGAGCGTTACATTGAATAAATTCACGATTAAGAAATCGACGTCAACTTTAAGAATTTTATCTTATCATTAGTTCATGTTTATAGCAGTATTGAATTTAATACTGAATACGATTTTAATCATATAAATATAATGAGTTGTAAATTATTATAAACGTAATATAGTCGAGGAATTCAAACAAAATATGAATATACTACGCATATGACACAAGTTTTATTGGTATGTTGTTTGTAATTGATGGATGTTGCTAGCTTATATTATTATTAGTTATTTAATAATTTAATGTCCCTCTGTTTTAGACACGAGAACAACTGGCGGAGCAGAATCCATTTATTCGAGATTATTTTCAATCTCAAGCCGAGCTTTATCATTCTCAAAAAGTAGTGAAAAAGTTGTACGAGGGAATGTCTCAGACACCCGAAGAAGGTGAGGAACCACCTGCACCAGTTCCCAAGGAAAATGAAGAATCTGGTGAACAGAGCTCCCCATCCCCACCCGAAAAATCAAAGCTTCCTCCCAAAAGCCCTGCTGAGGAAGTGATTGAAAAGTCTAAAGATGTTCCCGATGCGAGCAGCAGTAACCATGTGGAAGAACCTGTCAAGGAAAAATTGGAAGAGTCAAACGGGAGTGTAGAGAGTAAAAACAATTTAAAAGCTAAAAGACAAGCTTTGGAGGTGAATAAAAACCCCTCAGCTCCTGTAATAGAGGACGATGAGTCAGAATCAACTTCTAAAGCGGAGGAACTCAAATCATCTCCTGTCAAAGAGGCAACTGTTCCAAGTGGTCCACCTCCAGGAGAACCTGTTAAAGAACCCGAAGATACACCTAAGCATGTTAAGAAGCCAGACATTGTACAGAAACCCATTGAAGAGCCAGAAGCAGTTAATACCCCAGTTGAAGAGCCAGCAGCAGCAGTGGTGGAACATGTTAAAAAGCCTGAAAGTGTGGAAACCCCTGTTGAAAAACCAGAAGTAATAGAAAAGCTGGTTATAAAACCTGATGTAGTAGGAAAGCCTCTCAAGGAAACCGAAATTGTAGAAAAAAATATTAAAGACCCAGAAGTTGTTGAGAAACCCGTTAAAGAGCCGGTAGTTGTAGAAAAGCCAGTTCAGGAATCAGAAGACGTGCAGAAATCTGTTGTTAAGAAAGTAGAGATTGTACAGGAATCTGTTGTTAAGGAAAGTGAGAATGTACAAAAAACTGTTAAGGAACCAGTGGAGATTGTACAGAAGTCTACAGTAAAAGAACCGCAGGAGGTTGTGCAGGAGTCTACGGTTAAGGAGGTTGCTCAGGAATCTACTGTTAAGGAACCAGAGGAGGTTGTACAGAAGTCGATTGTCGAGGAAACAGAGATTGAACAGAAGCATATTGTGAAGTCGGAAGATGTAGAGAAACCTGTATCATCTCCTGTTGCTGTTACTGTAAATAAACATAGGAAAGGTGAAAATATTGAGAAAGTGAGTGACAATTCGGAAAACAAGGAAGTGGAAAAGAGTCGCAAAAGGTTGGAGAAACGAAGTATAACACCCGAAAAAGTCCTTCCGGAAAGTAAAGAGCGGAAAAAGCGACGAGCGCGTTCCCCTGAAAAATCAAGCCCCGACAAAGAAGAAACGGTAGGAGAAAAGTCAGCTAAATTCTCTCCTGTTCGTAATGATCATAAGGATGAGGATTTGGATTACGGGGATGAAGAATCAGATGAGAAGAGTAAGCCGGATGAGTCTACCTGGAAGAGACGAAATTTAAGAATAAAAGGTAAATCTTTTACACCTGAAAAAGTAAAAGTGGAGCCGAAATCACCCATTTCTCTTAAAAGTCAAGAAAATAATTCAACCCACAAACCCTCTCCATTATCCTCTAAATCCTCCAGATTTAGTCCTGCCATTGAAAATCCTGTAGTTGAAAAAACACTCAAGCCTTTTCCGATTCGTAGTGATCAAGTAGATGTGGATGAAGCTCTTGATTATGGGTATGAAGAAGCTGATTCAAAGCGGGATCACGAAGGTATTGCATGGAGTAGGAGGATACTACGTCTTAAGAATAGGTGCTCTGTTATAGAGAAAACGGAGAAAAAATGGAACCGTATAGATAGGAAACCTGTTGTTGTAACGTCCTCGGTTTTAGAGGTAAGGCTCTTTAATTTTACATTCCAAATAATTAAAATATTCATTATTGTCAGTATTACCGTCAGCTAATGTAACCGTGAATTTTAAAAAAACTTTTGAAATTCTAAGCTTTGGAATGATTTTGACTCTAGGTGCACTACCTAAGTGCATAATCCACAGTATTTTTCAATAATCTAGTTTGTATTTCGTTTTTTTTTCGTGCAGACATTTTTTCCTGATGTCAAATTATTACCTGAGTCCGAGGTTAAGCTTGAAGAACGAATTCCAAAGGAGCCAGAAATAGAAACGGAACGTGTAAAGACCGAAAGAGAATTAGTAACTAATAAAATTCTGGAACCTAACTCTTTGGAGTCGAATCTCCCAAATATTAAAAGAAAAATCAGCATAATTCCATTCGTAAGCTATGTTTTTTTAATACTTAAGGATTTGTATTTAAGACATGGACATGCTCAGTTTTGTAATTTATACATTGATTTAATTGACTTTCTTATCGTGTCTTGTTTTTAATTATGCTTCTAGGAAGAAACTGTAAAGGACCTGACACCACCTAGGAATCAACCTTCTAAAATTTTGGTGATAACAAATCTAACAAGACCATTTACATTAATGCAGCTCAAGGAATTGCTACAAAGAACTGGTACAATTGAAGACATTTGGGTAGATAAAATTAAATCCAAGTGCTTAGCAAAGGTGAGATTATAAACTCAAGTATTTTATTGCAAGATATTCCCCTTGGGCTTTAGCCTTCAGAGGTATATTTTTGTATTGTGCTCACAACTTGTTATGTAAAAGTGATGAAGCATTAATAACCTGAACTGCTCGTATTAATCCGTTCTGTATTTCCTTATTTTTTCTTAGTTTGAAAAGGAGGCAGAAGCTGAGGAGACGAGAGCAGCTCTTCACGGTATTAAATGGCCTTCTTCCAATCCAAAAGCACTTTTTGTTGATTTCTCAGCTGAGAGTGAATTTGAAGATATTCGTACAAAAGAAGCAGGGGAGAAGAAGTTGAAAATTGAAAAGCCAGAGGTAACTAAGGGACTCCTGTCTGTTTAATTCTAAGTTAAATTGCCCTATGATTTAAAGATTCATTTTCATAATTGCATTGTTTTAAGTGCTTAAATTATTGTGATAGGAGGCTAAAGTTATGCCCGTTCGAGAGTGGGACCTTGGAAAGAGATCTAGGTCAAGGTCCCCGGGAAGGACGAAAAGGCCGGGAAGTGGAGACCGTGACAGGAAGCGTTCCAGAAAATCAGCTTCACCTCATTCTCGGCGGTCTCCGCATCATGGTATGATTAAATTTATAATTTATTTAAAATACAAACAAATGTTGCGTCATACATACGTATCACAGGAGTTGTTGCGCTCGTACAAAAAATTCACCTTATTGGTTGCCAATGTTCTATAGATAAGAAATCGCGAGACCATGATATAAAGGAAGAAGCTCAAGCAAAAGCTCTTGACGAGTTATTTCGCAAGACCACAACGACGCCATGTCTTTATTGGCTCCCTCTCACTCCTCAGCAGGTATTGATGGTAGTTCATTATAGTTTGTATTCAGTTTAGGAATTACTTAAAATTAAAGTCTTTCTTTTTAATATCATATTTTTGTAATTTTAGATTTCTGAAAAGGAAGAATTGAGAAGAAAACGTATGGTAATAATTTTTATTTTTTATTTGCCTTTAACGCATCCAAAATCCAAAGGTACAGATGCCATATAAAGGTTAGGTAGAAGTCGTAGTAGTAATAATTATAACAAACAGTTGGATGATTCCAAGACAGCGTTGTTTACAGCCATAAATGGCAGAAAGTGACGTAAATGTATTTGTGTCAATTTAGGGCAGTTTATGCTACCATTATCAGGTTATAGATGTCAGTTCAAGCCACACACACGTCCACATTAATTCATTTCTCCAATTATTTGACAAATTGCTTATTTTGTGGAGTTATTTTATTGTCAGTTTATGACGTTGTAATTTATGTAACACGGCTAGCCCTGTTTCACACTAAATTATAATGGAATTAAGGTGGGGTGTTAACTTTACTAATAGGGCCTTGTAACAAGAATAACTTGGATGTGTGTTGCTTTTAATTAGTTTGTACGTGATATTAAAATGAATGTTTTTGTAATTTCAGGTTGAGAGGGAAAGACGATTGGCTGAAATGGAAAAACTGCGACCTCGTTAAGAACTTTTCCATACAAAGAATTATGGCACAACAATTGTATTGTATCATACATGCTTCCTATTTTTTCCTTGCCTTGTCCCAAATGAACGAGGAATTGTTGCGATTCCTCTCCTCTCCTGCCTTTAGCTCTTTTTTGTTCTCCCTTTGTTTCTCTTCAACCTTTTCGTGTTAGTTTTGACAATATCCTCTCTTTCCTTGAATATTCAATGATCATTTAACTTTATATGTTATGTGTATGTAGATTTTTTTCCAGGTCTAACGCAACATCGAGGGTTACTTCAATCTAATAAAACTTCTGGTGTCACAGGAAGATCATTACATGGAATTTTTAATTTTTTAGGATTTCCCTTCGGATCATCTATGTTATGCTCTTTGGAAAGTACGTTGAAAGTTATATGTATGCCTCTGTGCAATGGAATCATGCCTACAATTATTTATTATATGTCAGTTATTATCACTTCTAACATCACCTAGTATTGAAAACAATAAAGAATACTAAATGAATTTGAACTTCAGTTATTTACTTTATTCATTTATTTGCATCTTTATTTTGGAACGTAAATTCATATTTTTCAATAATATATTTCACAAAGTAACACACGTCAATACTTGCTTAGATAAATACAATCTGTACACCATGTGCCTTTCGTATTGGCTCAGCTGTGACCTCACAGCGTTTCTCTCTAATTATTTACACGTAGAAATGTTTGCTTCCTTCCCTGTTATATTTCACATTTATTTAAATTAACTGCAAAACATTATGTTCCGCAAAAAAAATATTGTTCATTCACATTCACCATTACGAATTCAGGAACGTATTTAATAAAATACGAAAAGGGTACAAAAATGATTACGTTTGGCATTAAGTTGATAAAATTCTAATCGATTGATTAATGGCATCATCCAGAAACAAGTTTTAGCAATTACATCCTCAAGCCCATCACCATTTGAAGAAATTGTTCGTAATGTATTGTGATGACCCCATCCTGGTCTGTATCATGTTGTCGGAAGGCTGAAGTCAGAGTCTGCAAACAAAATAACATTCCTTAAGTATAACCTTCAATTAATTTAAGATTAATACGCCGCTCACAAAAATTTAATATAAACTTAAAATATGGAGGAATTTAAATATTCCTATTATTCTTGCAAGATCAGTAGGATTTAGCAGCAGCAACATGCGACTGAACAAACGATTCGCTGAAGAATAACAAAAATGTTTCAGGAACATAGGGCATGGACGTACGATGTATCGCTGCCCGATTCCTTTTATACCGAGTTGAATTTTTCACAAAAATGTTAGATACAGGAGGAATGAGGACACATGTATTAAAAAAAATAAAAATAACTGTAATGCTAACATGAAGAACGACACAGCACTGAATGAAATCATCAAATGCTACAGATCCATGTCCGATTCGGTCAAATTTCTTGAGTAACATATCAACTGTGGAAGGATGGAGACGATATCCAAAGCTAGTCAGGGCTGTCTGAAGCTCATTCCGATCAATGGTTCCTGAATTATCTCGATCAAATGATCTAAAACAAGACTGCCAATCCGTCACATATTTCCATAATGCTCCAAACTCTTCAAAATCAATAGTTCCAGAATTATTACGGTCGAACATTCCTACTTTAAACGAAAGAGAAAATGCGATTTCAATGAATTAAATTTTACTGATTAACAACAATTATTGCCATTTATGAATTGATGGTTTAAATCGATTGATTAATAATATGAGTACGAAATGGTAATAGTGCGAAAAATTTTTACGAACCAATCATAAGTCTGCAAGTTTCTGGATTGAAAGGAGAAAACGTGCCATTTGATAAGGCCGATTGTAATTCATTAGCATTAATCGATCCACTTCCATCTCTGTCAACTCTATAATTTAAAAAATGTTTTTTTTCGATTATATGTTGAAACCAAAAATAACATAAGTAACATAAAACATCCACACGGTCAATGCCAAGATAATCAAATCAACATAAAAGCGGTAAATGCGAAATACGAAATCACGATTAACTCTACACAAACTTCAACTCAACACACATTTTCAATTTTAGGCGATTAAACTAAAAATACTGACGGCAGACAATGACTATGTAAAAAGAGTAAACTTACTTCTGAAAGACTGAATACAAGAAGTTTCTATCTGGAGCTTGAGGAGGAGCTTGTTGAGGAGCTTGTTGAGGATTATTTCCGTAGTATGCCATTTTATTTGTGCTTGTATTTTTTAACTATAATTATTAACAATATAAGTTGACCAACTGGAAAATGATCACGAAATGTTTAAATAAACTAAACAAAATTTTGGAATCACAACGAAATCGCCAGGTTAAATATCAGACCCAACAGTAGCAGTAGCTCTACTAATAAGTAGGAATCACACTTCGATTAGTTGGATTTCAGTCTGTTCCACTCCCCTTGGCCAAAGTTTTAAAATATTTAACGCACTCACTAATCAGTCAGTTGCGCTGAGGTTTAAGGACGTCTACCAATATTTAATGACGATCAACTTGAGCAACTAATCGCTACTCATCTCAAGAGTACTACGTAATGAATAATACACCAGCTGAACCAATGTGGACCAGTATAGCCAATGGATTGGTCCAGCCAAATGAATTTCGTATATCAGAAATGAATAATAAACAATGACAGTCTCTCTCAGGAGCAGCAACAGTCAACGTCAACAGGATTTACAGGAGCAAATTCCTATGTGCTATATGATTCAGAATTCTTATTTCCCTTATACCTTTGATTTAGTTACACAGTTTATGACGAAGAATCGCGAGTGATATCGTCATTAAATGGAAAGGGGAATTATTCCACTGATTCGACTGCTCCACAACTTTTTGTGACGTCGAGAGTCGAGACCGAGACAGATCGAAAATCTGAGCTGAGCTGATGAATCAACTTGCATCTACTCAGAAAGCCACGGCTTTATTACGCTAACTAATAAACAGGACCCATACGTAAGTAATACACGTTATGTAATATTGTAGGAGCAAAAAATATTTAGATCTGCCCTAACCTCGTCCGTCATCCCTGGAATCCGCTCTCTCCTCAATGTTCTTTGAGCAGTGCGGTTGAGGCTTTTGGTCGAGGAGAGAAATGTACCGTCGACGCTGGACTGGTGAGTGACGACCAGAAGTTACGACCGCCCCTTCTCTAACAAAATAAGTGGCGATGGGCGGAGCATATTCGGGTGCTTGTGTCGTGTCCGTTTATTCCTCCGGTAGATTCAGTCCTTGAATTAATAGGTGTTAATTTCTTGAGTAATCATCACAAACGCGGGTGTCGCAATACACAACTTTTAAAAGGGGAGAGCGGCCCAAACGTAGTAACGCAGTAGTGAGGACGTCACGTCAATAGTCACACGGTTAATTATTAGATCTCTCATGCAAATCCGACTTCAATATGAGTCACTATTTTTTACCTTTTTACAGACCCACGGAAGAGGGAAGAGACACACGCACAATACGTGAGGATTTGAGGATATATCAACAGCCACTGGCTGTTAATCCACGTGTATTTACTTCCCTGACTTCCCTACGTTTACCACGTCCCACGTCTTCAGCTTATGATATTATAATGATCAGAAAGTTTTGTGATTATTGAATTATTGTAATGTATCTGAAATGTGCTGAATAACTTTGTGCTCCTTACCAAAGATGCCTTAATAAAATCCCATCCTCATTACTTAAATATGCCAATAACCAGGTAATTAAAGATTAGTTATTTATTTCTGAATTCATGATTTATAATAAAAATAGGTAGAAACAATCACTTCGCTGGTAAACAACGGCGGTATTCTGGTGCAATTAAACGTTGTTGGGTACGACATATTATTATGATGAAGCTGTCAAACATTTTGGAATATCAGTTTGTATGGAATATCTATCTGTTATAATACGCCTCCAGATCCCTCATCATACTTAAGTAGTTTCAGAAATACGGCAAAAAGTGGCTACCCTAATAATGTGCTATTTCTAATAAATCCAAAATTACAGCTTGGATAGGTGTCTCTAGTAGATCTTAATCTGTAGAGACTCTACAAATTGACTTGATAACTAACTTTAACTAACAGATTACATTGATCACTTACAAGATGTGTATTTACACATTTTCGGCTTCGGCCAAATTCACTGCATAATATATATGAATAATGCTGTCATCATTCATTATAGGTAATATCTAATTGGAATGCTAAATACTATAGGCGTTTTATGTTGGCTGAGGTGGTGATTCTGGATGAGCAAACCTACAAAGCTCAGAAGGAGCGACTGAAATGTTTTACAATTATTTCTTAAAAACAGATCTGATATAACAACAAGAATAATAATCATAGCAATTATTACTACGTTGCTAAAACCGAAATTCTTCGAAATTAGTAGATAACATGCCTAAGGTCAATCCATCTTCACGTTGTTACAAATATACTACTAAACCCATTCTATATAGTGAAATAAAAAAATATGCAATCGGAAAAATCGAAATCGTGTCCCTCTCCGGAAAATCAGTTCCCTACTAAATACCATTAATAACAAAGGTCAATCGATCAGTGAGTCAATTTCTGCTTCATGTCGCAGTGATTTGCATCAAGTGAAGTTGTTCCTTCAAAATAACGACGTGATCTTCCTCTTCGTCAAAATCATCCGTGTGCAGACCATCACTTGAGTCAAAGGATCGCTTCTGCTGCTGAGCCGGGTCACCCCACTTGATTGCTCTGTCCATAGCCTATGAAATTACACAACACATACATAATTTTTCAGCTAAATAAAGCACATGCTTAATTACTTTTCTACAATTTTCTTAGTCAACTATAGTTAAAGGATAACCACTAAGCAGATTGAAAATTCTTACCCTGACTGATGTGATTGGTTTGATGCCCAGCGCTTCCAAATCTTGGAAGCGAAGACAGCCAGATCCAGTGGCAGTCCGATCGTCGGGATACACCTCTGCAGTGAGAGCCTCATACATTTTCTTGGCTGCCAATCTTTTGGCCAGGAAGATGCTGTCACTTGTACCTGTTACAAAATGTTTCAACGGTTCAAGCATCAAATTAGTGTTAATTAGTGAGTGTGTGAAAGAATCAAAAAATGTAAAAATGTTCGTCAACTTACCAAATGTGTCAATGCTTCCGATGGAACATTTGAAGGCAAATAAATCAGTGCTGTTTATTTTGGAAGGATTAGTCTGGATGAACGACGGGGGACCTGCAAGTTTCTCCATTCTACAAAACTCTCGAAGGTCCTCGTAGATCAACGGACTCACGCGACAACCCGGGAGAAGTCCACACACCGCCACTGCTCCCCCCTTTTTTGACCCTTTGATCTGCTCCAGCAAGTCTCCGGCTGCCAGCTGAACAGCCAAGCGATGACGTGCGGACTCCCCATTCCCTGAATTAATCATTAATAAAAAGTATAAGCACTTTAACTTAACTGCTAAGCTATGTGTGTATGCCTATATAATGCCTGTCATTACTTGAGAGAAACTGGAAAATTTACCTGTATACTCCCCAACTTTAAGATATATCCGATTTTGCACGTTGCGTTGACCCGGGAAGACTGGAGGCAAGTGTATCTCGTAGGTTGTCACTTCCAGCGGAGTCCCATACTCAAATGCCATGTCTTTCAAAACCTTCAAAGGGGTGTTAATAGACCCATCTTCGGAGATAAGCTCATTACGCTTTTCCACGTAGACAAGTTCCAGTGCATCCGCCAAAGTTGGCGTTGGGGACGGAGAAGGGGGCATGGGAAACGAAAACGAAGAAAGACTTTCCAAGGATCCTCGCATTGCCACATCGTCTGTTTCGGAGTCGGATTCCACACTCCGCTTAATACCACGACGATTTCCTTCAAACTCAAACTTTACGATTGCAGATGAGCTCATGATGATGAGCTGTTCAATTGCTGTCACAGGTAAACTAGGGACAAATTAGTAATCTGCTTTTTTGTAATACGGAAGTGCAATTAGGAAGGTCCTGGAGATAATTTTCTGCTGCTGCGGTGGCGGTCTACTATAGCGAAAGTCTAATAAGCAAAGCTTTCAAGAATCAAGACGTTGTGGGTTTCCGACTTCCGACATTCCAGTACGTCTCTTGAGTTACACTTTCATTACACCACTGCAGCATAATTTTGGTTGGTTCTAAATAATTCTAACGTTACAGGATAAACGAGGAGATTTTGTGTTGGTCGACTCGGACTGCAGATGTAGTGCTCAGTATGCAGAAATTCAGGCGCTACCTCAAGAAAATAGAAGGTACTTAAAACAGTCAAAAATGCAAAATATTTTAGAATGCGAGCGTTGGGTTCGAGCTCAAAAAATTACGGGTAGGAATTAAACATATGCATAAAGGATGGTAATTTAATGCTTCAGTTGGATATTGCAGTACTTTCAGAGCCTGCATTTTTGTTCATTATGCAGTGAATATTAATTTAAGATGCAGAGAATTATTAGAATATTTAAATGCATTTTAGGTCAGTGAACTACACGCCTGGTGTATATTGTTTATCACAGGAACACAAATTTTAGAGCAATAAGAGGCTCTAAATATTTATTACGACATCAACTATTAACACGGATGACACTCGCAGTAGCTGCAGCAGATTCCAGAGATCTCCATTTGTTTACATTACATGGCCATGGATGAGGAATGAGAATTTATGGAGATTTTCCTAAATAGTTTTTTTTCACATTGAAGTTTCTCTGATTATTTATTTGGCCTCGTCCTCCGCGTCTCCTTTATTCTCATCTGAATTTGCAGGGACATCATCTTCTTGTTGACTCCCGTGGGACACAGTGTCTAACTCCGGAACTACATGCGCAACCAAAATTCATGTAAAATGTGCAGTACAATTTTACTATTTTTGTGAATCATGGTTGAAAATCAAAAAACAGAATTAGGTTAATAATAAAATTCCAAGTCGGTACCGTAAGGAATGTCATCCTGTTCCATGAGCATTGCCACGTTCACTTTCCCTTTCTTATTACTTCCTGATGGTTCTTGCCAATATCCACTTCCTTGTTTTACTTGGTCCGAGCTGCTTTTAAGTTTTTCTGAAATGTGTTCAGTATTCATTATTTTACACAGTATAGCATTACGAAAATTCAAAAAATGACCTGCCTACGAAATAAATCTCAGGAAAAATACAGGATCTAATACTGCAAGATGAAAAACAGGTGGGAAAGCTTACTAATTGAAAACTTGGATCTGGATGCTGCTGGAAGAGTCATATTAGAAGGACGAGTTGGAAGTTTCTAACATAAATCATTTGCATTTTAGTGGTTTACACGGTTACTGCCCTAAATGACTCAACTGATAGACATATCGTTTGTGAAGAGCCAAAATGACCCATTTCCATTTTTAGCTAAAAACAATATCAACTATCTACACAAATAATGAAACATGTCGTGAAAGAATTTAAATAGAACATTTTTCAAAAACATGTAAATAGACCATTTTGCACTTTTCAAAAGTATGTAAATACGACATTTGGCACCTTTTCAAAAACATGGAATTAGAACATTTTGCATCTTTTCAAAAACATGGAATTAGAACATTTTGCATCTTTT
>JAQFZE010001962.1:0-15929 GCA_034695245.1 Dicyrtomina saundersi | reverse complement strand
TGTTTGTCTGTCTCCTTACCTCAATAGACTGACTTGCTCCCTTAGGCTCCTCCCACGTCAAATAATCTTCACTGCTATGTCTATACACACTAAAATATGAAAAGTCAGAACTAGCACTAGCTATGCCTGTTGACTGTTGCTGTAATGAAGGCAAATGAAATTTGATTAGAATATTATTAGGATAGGAAACAACGAACGTATTAGCCAGTGCAAAAAAAAGATTCCAATAAAATAATTATCTACGGAATTTAATCATTTATTTATACGTTTATTACTCGCAGGCACATTTTCAAATTGTATTACACGACGAAGGAGCTCCGCCATGAGACCGGAAGTATGAAATTCTCTAAAACACCGGGAAATAAGATGACATAATTAGTTGTAAAGGAATGGATGCCATTAATTTACCCTTCATGTTAAATGAATAATATACAATACAACCACATTATTAATTCATATTATTCATGTGCAGTGAAGAAATGATTTAATAAAACTTGGTCTCCTGTATTGGCTCATAGCAGGGTTAACAATATTATTTTTATTTATTTACGACATGTCCCTTAGTTTTTTTTAACTATAATTTTCTAGTTTAATTGATACACTTTTCGCGTTTATATGCTTCATAAAAGTAAATAATATAAAATATTCCAATGTATATACACTCTAAATTGTATGCGAATTTATGTTTGAACTGCCGAATTAAAAATATTCAATATTCTTAACTTTAAATAAAACAATAATGTATAATTCCTTATAAGTTTATGTTTACACTAAAATGCTACACATACAAAAAGACATACTTATGTGGTAAGCACTGAAAAGAATACTTAATACAGAGACTTTGTTACAAGTAGGGTTGAATACTGAATTCATAAAATATAATAGCTGATTTACTTATTTACGCATTACTTAGGCTAGCTTTACAATAAGCACACAAATATTTACTTTTACATTTAGTCTAAATCTAGTTTGGGAAACACAAGCTACTTACTACTTACTCAAAGTTATAGGACAATTTATTACTTACTCAAGCCTACATCTAACGTAATTATAGTGGGATAAAGTTAAGCTGTGCCATTTGATACTATTAGTAATTTATTCATAACTATGTTTTATTTATTAATTGCGACTGCAGAAGAACATATTTTTGTTATTTCTAATCGTAAGTCTCCTTAAAGCATGTGCTAATAAGCCAACTTTTATGGAAGTCCCTTGAAATCAAATGTCAAAATACTCAAATCGTTTGAAGTTAGAGTGCATTTATGTAGAAATGCACTTCTTGCAATTCACATAATTACTTGATAAAATTACTTTGCTGGAGAAACGGCTGTTTCTGATTAATCCTCATACTTTGCTTATAGTAAACTTTAACTAGCTTAAATTTACACTAAAAAACTATTGCTTCCGTAATCTATAGTTATTTTGGTACTGGTATACGTGGATGTTTGGTTGGTGAGACATACGAAAAAAAGTGGTCATACAAAAACTATGCAATAAAATACTATGAGATGCTACATCTCATTAATCTACTTATACATGCTAATACATACTTAAATGTTCATGTAATATAATTATATATACACTACACTATAATATAAACGATGACGATATAATGCTACGCTATACATACCTACGTTACATACATACTCTACATTCTAATTCTAAAATTGTAAAATCAAATATAAGAATAATTTAAAATACTTTCCAACTGCAATCATTACTAAATACATCAATGCTTTCAACAGTTAAGGTTTGATTTATACACAAAAAACTGAAGACTTATGATACATATACAAGGATTAAGGAACAGAGTAAAATAGGGAATTGAGAGGGTCTAGAATTCGCCAAAGGAAATGGTTTTTTGAGGTAAACCTCCTCCTAGAGAATGATCATTTACATTATAATTTCCATTGGCCATTTTCAAGATTCCTCCATTTGACTTGGCGGTTTTGGAAGGACTATGGTGGTGATTATTATTGGACCCGTTATAGATCTGATTAGGATCTCCAAGTATAATGGTCACCTTACCATTTCCACTAGTCGTAATTTCATCATCCTTATTTTTGACAATGTTTGTTCTCTGAGGGGAAGGCATCATGTTAGTATTATTTCTATGGGATAAATCATTTTGATACTTTTGTGTTATTCCATTGGGATGTAAGTCTTTATTTTCTTTCGGCTGATGAGGTCGAGATGAACTGAAGTCAAATTTGGTCACACCCGTCCGGGAGTAAATCTTTCCATTTGCAGAAACTCGCTCCTCCTGTTTTATTCATTATGATTCGTATTTACTTACAAACCTTTTCCACTTTTTAGTTTTTTTTCATTTTCATTCATACCACTGAGAATGACTCTCAGAATGAAATCTCAAGAATAATCATACAGTTATGAGTTTATTCGTATTACCCACTGATCGCCCGTAATGGGTGTGGGACTTGGGCTATTAGAATAGTCTGGTGAAGGACTCTCGGGGAAGTCCACTTCCTCTTTCCTAATTGTCACCGCAGGGCTCGTGGCTCTCTTTCCGCTGTAAACTGGCTCGAGACTTTTAGGACCCTTATTCACTTCAACTTTCACAGGCTTATTGGTGGTCTTGGTCGCAGACGTCTCAACCACTGGAGATCCAGTTCCAGGTGGAAGCTAAATTAATCATTCAATGTTACAATCACATCTCATTACAAAGTGCGAGCGCCCACACATCACTGTGTAGAGCTCTCGCCGAATATCGCTTTCTTGGGGACAAACAAAAAAATGTGCTGGTGCTGGATTAACTACTGGTAAGACAATTCAAATGTAATTAAGTTTCACTGTATGTGCATTTTTGCTGAAACATAATATTTTCTTCTCACATGATTTCTTTTCTATTTACACAAATTTTTACACAAGATTCTACGTTTTTTTCAAAACAAACTGAACTTCACTTAAAACTATTATTATTGCACATAATAATATTTAAAAATAAAAGAAGCGAATTATGAAAAATCTAAATCTTGCCTTGATACTCAATGTAGTCCATTTGGAAGAATCAGAAGAGGTTTTAGCATCTACTCCGTTTACCTTTATGTACAGTGTAAGCCAGGACAACAACAAAAACAAACGAAATAAACCGAACCCAAACAAAACAAAAATTAGTAAAGACAGCAGAGCAACCAAACAATAGGGATTAGCTTGTACAAAAATATATTACTCAAAATAAAAATGTACATTACCAAATTATAATTACTATCATACGCAAAATGTTAAATGCTATATTTACGTACTAGAGCCAAATAATATATTATGCATAACCATAAAATACGATCAAAATTAATAAAACGTTAATAATTGGTTAAGGTATAAAGTCAAATAAAACTACAAAAATAAAATATCAATACAAAAAAATATATACAAGACAGTAGGTTAAATGCAAGGTATCAACAAGGAAACTTCCAGTATCATAAAAAAAGAGAAAACATTTAAGACAGATATTAAAACAAGAAGTTTGATAGTTAGTATTTTTCTTTGGTTGTTTATGTACATGATTTCAAATTTTAAACGAATGAAATCGAGGTAAGAGAAAAGTTTACGGGTGGAGGTGGTGGAGGAGATTTGCTGGAGCGAAAAACATGTTTTGCAATAACCTCTCGCTCTGTCTCCTGCGACTCTTGATGCTGCCTCTCAATTCTCAATTGTCTCTGACGGACAATCCCTGCCACCTGCTGAGCAACCATCTTCCGCTCGTGCTCAACCTCCTTCTGTATTCTCTTGGCTCCAAATAATTTCATCCCCTGATTTTTTACATCCCCATTTCAAACAAAATTTAAACATGACTTTAGAAGAACGGAACAATATTATGTACATACTCGAAAAATAGAACCACCCCACCACTTACATCCTTATCCTTCTCCTCCCCAACTACTTCCAATTGCTCCAAAGAATGTGCAAACATTTTCCGATGAGCCCGCTTGAATTCCTTGATGAGCTGGAGAGTCAATCAAGAATTTATTAGATTCTATCAGTTTACCTCATATATTTATTTGTTTGAACACGAATGCCAAGCGAAGACTGGTTATTAGATGTACCTGCTCATGCTGCTGTCTCTTCTCCATGTCCGCATTGTTCGCAAATAGACAAATCTTTTGATCCACTGTTCCTGGTTTTGGTTTTTCATCTTCTGATTTCCCTCCATGCTTGCTTTCGCTCCCATTCTCCCGACGCTAAAACATAATATTCCGGATTAAAACATTTCCTTGGATGTACTTTTGCTCAATTATCCTTAGTATTTTTAGCACAGCAACAAAAATGTAAAATCATTTCATGAATAATGTGAATACCTCAACTCTTTTCAAAATTTCTTTGTGCAAGGCTCCAGCCAATGAGTTGTGTGTTTGGAGCGGGGTTGGGGCAACCTCAGGAGAACCAAGCGCAGGTGATAGCTTTGAAATAGGAGCAGGAGGCGGCGGCTGCTTGTTGTTTTTCATTAAGGCCAACTGACGTTTTTCCTCCTATGCAAATCACGATGATTGATGACACAAGATGTTTTTTAAATATAAAACCAATATATTTCTATTCAGCATCCTTAATAAAGAATTACCCAAAATCGTTTAAAAGAAATCAGCACCACAGGAAAAACACGTTCACGTACCTCGAATTGTCGTTTTTCTTCTTCGAATTTAACAGCTTCTTCAAGGAGCCGACGTTGATCTTCTAGCAACTTTTTCCTTTCCTCTAAAAGTCTCTTCTCATCTACGTCACTTCCACTGCTCTCCACAATACGAACGGAGGAAATCATACTTGTTTTCCCCGTGTGTTGTGTCTCTTCCTCACCTCGGATTTGAATGACCAACTTTTCCTTCTCTGCCTCCTTCCAAGACTCTTCAACCTCGTTCCATTCAATGTGACGGTCCAGCACAATTCCATGTCCGTCCGGGTCACTATTACTTGACCTTTACCAACCAACATGGTACGAGAATTTCAAAACAATGCAATGTAACCCTCACCTCTGGTCACTTTTTTCTCAGAAATGTGTACAAGTACAACCTTCAAAGAAACAAAGCAAAATGGGAACTCACCCTTTGGACGAGGGGCGTCTTTCTTCGGATACTAACGGGAGTCGTCCACTGCGGTAGTGATCAAGACCATCCATATCGCCATTAATCTCTATGGGATTGTTGGAGCTTGATGAGACGCTGGATGCAGAAATATGGGTATCACCATTCAAACTGCTCGCCGAGCTATTGTAGCCACTTGATTCACCTGGGAAAAGATCCGAAGCAGCTCCTTTCACAACCACCAAGTTCAGATGCTTACTGATCTTCAAGTGGAACACAGCCTGTCAACAACAAAATATTCATTTCCAATCCTTTATTATCTTCGCTCAAAAATTTGAACCAGTATAATACACTTCCGGTTCCCCCTCAAAGGCAACAAACATTATAACCCTAAGAGTAACAGTAACCAGAAATTGGCAATTCATTTCTGCTTATTTCAAATTATTTATTACCACTCACAAAAAACGTCACTAACTTTCCCTAACGAAGTATAGCAATAGCAATGATGTACTATGTAATAATTCTAATCAGTTTTCAATACTTAAACTAGGTAATCCAATCTCTAAAAATCTTATCAACCACAGACTAATCGTAAGTATGTAGCTATGTCTACTTTTCAATATCATCATCATCCCAATACCGTCCAACGTCACAAGCAAGTAAGTGGCTCATCCCTCAAAATATGTGGGGAACTAATTGAAAAAACTTAATTGGATAAACATACATAGTTATTTTCCAATTACAAGATTTCAAGTTACGCGGAAGAAAGTTCGAAGAAATATGGGCATGAAACATGGATTTTGACAGTTTAGACACAGAACATTACATTTACGCAGAGCATCACTTAAATCTCCTTGACTCCAACGACGAAAGCAGTTTATGAGGTAAAATGTCTAAAATATGATGAGGAGGCCCCAGAGGAAAAACAAAGTAAACCAGAGGACAGGAGTGAGGTGGGACAGGCAAACGTCAAAGAGACTGACGAGGGGAGCAATAAAGGCGTGTGTGTGTGGATTTGGATTGTGGATTGAAAAGCGATTGAGAAGAGACAACAGAAAACAGAATAACGTATGGGGTTTATTATTAAAAATCTTAAAAGATAAAATAATGTAATGAAATGGCATAGAGCATATTTATGAAGCGTGACTTTTGATTTGATGCTTTTCAATGCTGAGAAGCAGGAACGTCGAAAGAAAAAGAGAGACAGAAAAAAAGGAGCAAAAAATGTTATGCATTTTATAGCTCAGTCAGTCATATGGGGAAAACGTAGTTGATATTCGTACAGTTCATATATCAGTAGTTTCATTGCTATTACTGTTTTGGTAGTAAATATTATTATAAAATTAAAATATGAAATGGTCTTGAGACAACAAGAAAGATTACAGGAGGAGTGAGTCGAGTCCAGTTGGAATCAGTGTGTGTGTGTTCTGTACTCTGTTATTGTTGTTGTTGTTGTTATTGTGTACTGTACATGTGTAGAAAATTAGATGAAAAGTAATTACCTCGGCAAACGGGATATTGAGAAATGAATGACCGTTGCACTGTAAGATTTGATCTCCGGGTCGAAGTCCGGCTTCTCTTGCCACACCATTTGATTTGGTTGACTGGACAAAGATTCCTGCTCGCTCCGGTGGACCCTTGCAAATGCTATAAGAGAACAACACAAAAAAGAGTTGGATATTAGAATTGTATATTATATTTCGTTCATTCCTGTTTTACATGAAATCATAATTTCATTTTTTTTAATTCACTCATAAATCAGATCAGCGTAGATACGGATAATCATATGGTGCCTATCCTTATTCCTTATACCCTTGCCTTCATTATTATTATTCTCTAAAAACCTATTTTTACTCTCCTCCCAGACCCAAAATAAATCCAATGTCCACCATCAACACCAGCTTAAGGCAATATGCACAAGATATATCGCAAAATTAATAAGAACAGAGCATATAGCACAGAGCACCTCTGCTCTGTATCTGTACCTGTAATTATCAGCCCAACATCAGATTTTCTTCATTCTCTTTTGGGTCAATTATGTTACAACAATAATAATTATCAACTCTTTTTGGCTTGCAGCTACACACTAATTACTACTACTCCTGCCACTATACCAATGTTGTAGATGTACATAGTTTTTTTATTATTTTTGTTTTTGTATAATGAAAGAGGTTAATTAGCTCAATACTCTATATTTCTATTTCTTAACAACTCCTTTAACGTCCCATAACATAGTACACAACATTCCTTCCCATTATTTGCTATGCCATTCCTCTCTCCCTCCGTCCGGTTCACAGTCTGTCAGAGGCTCAGAGCTATATGCACATATATTATTATTTTTACGAGTCATTATTTTACACCTAATTCCATCTGAGTCACTACTTTTATTTAGGCACAAATCAAAAATCAAAGCTAATATATCAAGGCTATATATAGTCTATAGCTCCTGGTTTCTCGTAAACCAAATTACCTAGTGCCTTCGGTCAATAGTAGGTAAGTATACTGATTTACACAGAGCCAACCCCTTCTCCAATATGCATCACTGATTTACTTGCTCTTGTTTTTTTTTAGTCTACACATCTTCCTCTTGTCTATACATTTTTTGGAAATTGAAATATATTACACTTAATAATAATTACCTATGCAATCCGTGTACAATGAGCAACCAGTCTACCTACATTAATTTTAATATGACAGAAATAGAAAACGTACATAACTATTAATTATGTACATATTTAGAAAATTTGAAAAATAAAACAATAAAATCCCTCGACTTAAGAACCATCCATGTAATTTGAAATAACACGACTGAACTGCATCTGATAATATTATGTAGCATGTGATACGGGGAATGTGCATATGCGTCATGACTTGCCTATTTAATTTAATTCAATTCTCGTCCATAACATAAACTCTCACATACATTACTCTTCTTGAATGTCTTCCCTTCACCTTCTCCACAAAGAAACAACTCATTTGCCAGACACCCCAGGCCCAGAGACAAAGACCAAAAGTCAAGTATTACCTCTGTACATTCTAATCGTAATCGTAAATAAATACATGAAACACGCATGCATTACTATTACTACTCACACAAATTATGTGGACCGTGCTACATGGGAAACTGTGAACTGCGTGGATGTGGTGTTAAATTTCATGGGCTCACCTGTCGAACCACTAACTATTATCATTATTAAGACTACTACTACTACTACCACCTCCTTCACCTCAGCTTTGAAATAATTTGTGTCTAATCGTAAGTATGTGTTAATAAAATAATAAGACGGCTAAGTACACACACACATACTCTGTCAATCCTCCAATGAAATTATGACATGAAGGAAGGGAATATGGGATTTTAATTTCGCAATTAATCAGCTACATCGATATATTGGAGGATGAGCAATTACACGAGGCAGTTATTCAGCATTCAATTCTCCCTCAGTCAGTCAGACTCAGATAATATGATAACGCCATTACTTATTTGACTATTGTATTTATAAGTGGAGGTTTACTACTATTATATGATGATTTTGTCCTGTCTTCATTATGATTGAGATTTTGGGGGAATTGGGGTTATGGTTAATTATAGGATTTTATGTTTACATAAATACCTATGAGCTCGTATTGGACGTACAAAGCCATCGCCATCATAAGCATAATAATCCTCAAATTATTACTATTACTTTTATTATTATTATTATGAGCATGACTGAAGAAGTAAAAGGAAAAGCAAAGTGAGGCTGAACTTGAGGAGTGAAACTGAAATGAGGGGATTTAATAGCAATAATCATATTATTATTCCTCTCTTATTCTTTGAGCGTACAAAAAAAAATTCTAAATTCTTTAAAATCCAAATCAAATCAAAAGTTAGCCTTGTCTTTTGAATCATGAATGATCATGAGTCATGATGGACAGGTAAAAGAAAGAAGATAAAATAAAAGAAAGAGACTCGGGGCATCATTCACAACTCGCGGAGAGATGATGAGATGATCTTCAGAAAATAATGCGGAATGGAGCAGTAATAGTAATTATGACAATAATAATAATAATCTGTCTAGTATGCAGAGCTGTCCGTCTCCCATGTGCAGACACATGCTCTAATGAGCCCATATGTATTTTGTCTTGGCTAAATTCTAATTGTAATTACGACTCCATCTCTTCAATGACCTCCTTTTATCATGAGCAGCCCCACTGTCTGTCTCTCTCTGTCTGTCGTACATCATCCCAAAAAAAAAACATTTACTTTACCTAAGTACACCCATATGCTCACTTCTATCGGTACTACAGATATACCAACCAGCACAGACGACACTCTGATTACATTTGCACATAATCTATATGATTTAAACTCTGACAAGGGACTCACTGTCCGTCTACGTCTTTTTAGTCATTTTGATTATTTTTATTATTTCTATCATTTACACCTTTTTTCCTTTTTTTTCGTCTTCTTTGTCTTTTGTTTTCATTTACAGTGTAACATGTAATGCCTTTTCTTCTCTATTCTTTTTTGCTGCCTCTGTTTTTTGCTTGTGTACCTACGTGTTCGTAACGTTCTTGGCTCATTCACAAAGTCAGATTCCTATTACTACGGTACTGGTGCTGGTGACTGGTCGTGTCGTGAGCCCATCAGCAAGAGACTGAACAAGTAGTAGAGATGAAGAAGACTCGCGAAAAAAAAGATTCTTCATAATTTAGATAGGTATATAAGTATTTAAGTGGAACTCTATATACATTATAAAGACTTGTCAAAATTATATTTCTTCAAAAGAAATATACGGATAATTGCAATATTGCAAATCAAATTTATTTTCCTTTTACTTTTCTACCGAGTTTTCGAGGACGTATTTTTTTCAACTTATTCTCCTCTCTACTAGAGATATTACAATTACTTAAAGACTTTGTTCAAGACGACGACGAAGACGAGCATGCATATATAGTGATAGTGATGGTTGAAGGATTGTCTAAAAAAATGTTAATTCTCTCTCTTTATATATTTCTTATAAATTTAACACAATAAGAATTAGAATTAATTGGATTAAAAAGTGTCGAGTGGTAAAGTCAATGACCAAGACGAAAACCAAAACACACTCTGTGGCTGTGGTTTGTTGTTTTTTCTTAGTTTTTTTTGGGGTACAAAATGTACTAGTTATACACATTAAACTCCGTCCTGTCTGTCATATAAAGCAGGGATGAGAATACATCTCTTTCTCAAAACTGATTGAGTCCCTTCGTAGTTCGTATATAATATATGTCATTTAAGCACATTATATTCTGACTGTGACAAAATAATGTCGACATTTTGTAAACGTTCTCAATTGACTAATTTATGTATAATGCTCCTGCATTATATTGTTGTAGGACTTTACTATTATTTATTTGTTATTATCACACATGACTGGAAAAAGTAGTTCTTTTGGCGCGAGCACATAGATTTGCCAACTTGACAACAACAAAATAAGGGAAACTACCTATAAACAAAATAAAAAATATTTCACGTCAAAATTCCCCCTTTTATTTTCCTTTTCTTTCAGGAGGATTTCAATTATATATCGCTTAAATGATATGATAATTTTTTCACTCCCACTATATACATCAGCTACATACATGTATTTCTATAGGCCTCACGAAGTGACTGAAACTCAAATATAAAGGAAGATAAAAACATAATTATATTAGTGCAATCCCCACAACATTTCGAATCCTTCTTCGTTTTCGTTCGCAGTGGAGGTAGAAGAAAATAATAATGTATAATGTTCAACTCAATCAAATCCGAAACGTGCTGCAAATCTTGGACCACTCGCACTACTCGCTAAATTCCCTTCTAAATTCGCTTCTAATTCCAATTTCCAATTCCGAGTTTAGGTGATAATAAAAAAAATCGAGACCTTATTAACTGATATAAAATAAAGATCTGAGTAAAATACGTCATGATTGACGACAACGACAGCCACACACACAGAGAAAAAAACAGAGGGTGAGTTGTCGTTGTCGTTGTTGTTCAATCCTATTTCGTGCTGTCATGATGATTGATGAAGCCGCATTCCACTATAGAGCATACTTATGCATGTACATCTCTAATAATTATCTGGGGAGACTGCCTCACCATCATCTCATCTCTCGTTTTTTTTTAGCTTTTTAAAAATATATTTATATTCGTATACCTGTATAATATGTTGATGTTGTAACATGGTAAATTTTGTGCTAGAACCAGAGCCTTAATTCTGATAACCGTAAAAACTTTGTATATAATGTTCAGAGTTCCTTCGTAGCATCAAATTACGGACAACAACTTTACTTTGAGTGTCAACCCTTTCTACACTTTTATACCTTCCATAAAAAAAGTAATTAACTCGGATGTCTCTCGCTATAGTAGACTCTAGAATAACTGTCAAAACTCTTTAAAAAAACGACAAACGACCTGAAACTCGTCTCTTGGAACACAATTCAAATTCCAAAAATGTATTATATACCTTTGCCTTTGTGGGGTCCGGATATTTTGTCTGTTGTCCCTTAAATTGTAAAATGACAACAGCATGATGCTATGCTAATTAAGTTGAGGTAAATAGGGAAAAAAGTAAATGGGAACACACACACTTTGTCAGATACATTATTTGTATACAGCTCCAGCCCCCATAGTGAGGTTTGTGCAAATATTTGTAGTCCCGCGTATACATAGCCGTAGCCGTGTTTATAGGGAATACTGCGAAGCAGAATTAGAATATTAATGTCTAATAAGTATACGCGGAAAGTGTTTAGTGTTTACCTACTATGTTGACTCCATTTTTGCATTGCATCGTGTCTTCCCATCTATCAATGTGCGTATACATGAGGAGATTAACATACAAATCATCTGTACACTACCTCCTCAACTGCATCTCATACCATGCCATGCCATGAATGATGTTAGGTGACTCTGGTACTGATATACGTATTTAAATTTTTTATGTATGTAGTTTTCACTTTATTCCTTGATTGTTGATTTCTGAACTTTATTAACGTGCTATTTAAACCAATTTGGCACAGAGCCATTCTTCCATTACAGTGCATCCACTTCGACATCCTACACAATCTCATTATAAAGACATTTCCTGTACTATCAACTACGCTGTCTACACCAATCCAATCGATACATAAATCCTTAATGGCCAAATTATATTTTTCACTAAAAGCAAAACTCCCAATCTGCACACAACAAAAAATAACTTAAAAAATTTAAATTGCCAAATTACAAAAACCTTGAGAAGCTAAATGCCCAATTTCTGCAAAAAAAATCTGTTAAATCAAAGTTGCCAATCTAAAATAATCTTTAAATATACAAAATTACCAATCTACAATAATCTTCTTAGGCAAAATGGTCTATCTACAGATTTTTGTAGATTGACAATTTTACTTTTAATAAATGATTCCACTTATACTACTGACTGTAATTGTATGCTCTATAGACACATTAATTTACATTGAAATCACAAATTAACTTCACGATTCATTATGCTAACAGATCCAGTTCCGCACTTAAAAGAATACTTGGCATTTCCAATGAATAGCATTACACAGATTTATAAACCCTGAAATATTTTTCAATTCAAATATTTACATATTAGAAATAGCACTGCACGCATGCCTATGCGGTTTACTAACAATACCCTAAACAGAGAGAGACAGGTCATTGTTCAATAACACTAAATTGAAGCATAAGCACGTTACGTTTTTAATACACTGATAATAGGATCATGTATTGGTAGTTTGGGAGTGATTTCGTACGCTTTTAATTCCGGATGATAAAATTTTAAATCCCTCTCATGTTGGTGGACGTAATAGTAATGGTGGAAATATTTGAGTGGTGGTGGTACATGTACCATTAATATTTTTATATTCTTACGTCGAACATGATATGCACGTCCAGAACCTTACAGAGCCTAACAGTAAAGTACAACTACCGTCTTGCGAGCTTCTTCCTACATACACTACGTAATAACACTCCCGACTCCACTTAAAAAATATGAACGATAATATTTATACCTATGCTCCCAACAACCTATTTATATAATGATCTCCAAGTTTAAACTCCATTTATTTACAGTTGAACATATTTGAGATTATTAAATTATTTTACTTTGCTCCAGTCATTAATCCTAAGTTCAAACTTATCGTTATGAGAAGTCAGTCAGACTTTATTGCAAGTTTATAACTTGTCCGTTTATTTAGTTGCTCTATTTTTACACTGCATTAAATTACACAAGAACAAGGATAAAAGAAGGATAAGAATCCCCATGTGGATTTGAGGCACCTTCCTTCCTTTCTTTCTTAGTACGTTTAATAAGACGGTGTTCTTACGCGCAGCCTTCAATAAGCCTTCGTCATAAATATGAATGTGAACGTGAGACGTGAGACAGGGGTTTAACATTTAACTCACATTATGGTTCACCTTGCCCTCATCAAAAATTTAAACTCTATATAACTAACAAAAAATATAACGTTTTTTTAGAAGATATAATATTTTGGTATGACTAATTAAAAATTTATCGACTATAATATACAACTATACAAGGAAGGGGTATGAAAGTTGAAAGATGGTCCTGTTAAATTCTACCATATACATATAATGTTAAAAGTAGCTCACCAGCATCCCAATCCAGACTGACCAGTGGTGTCAATGAAAACTTTGGACTCACTTCCGTGTGAGTCACAGAGACGAGAGTCAAAATGGGATGAGGAGTCGGAGCCGGAGTGTCGTGAGTGACTGAAATGCTCCGGTCGTCCATGATGTCGTCCGCCGCCTCCAATGTGGTGGGATTTACTCATGAAGGACTCTTCTACTGGAGGTAATGGCGGCTCCTCCACTAATTTCCATGTTAGAGGATCCCCTTGTTTCCTAATGTAGCAGATTTATAGAAAAATAAAGGTCAACAATCAACACAGTACATTATGTAATTTTCAACCCTTCAATGTATTAGATACTTTAAAAAAATGAATGGATATCTGTAAACACGGGGCACGTACTCTTTGACCGGAATCATTCCCACGCCTGTAAAGATAAAAAAATAGACATAATTAATAACTTTTAAACGTGATATCGCATTATAATTAGAATTCATTTAATTAGCAGAGTACAAGATTACAACTTTTCAAAAATGTCACGTTCATTTTTGTATCTGTCTCACTAGTCAGAGTTTATTAGCATTAAGTTTAAGTTTAGTAATGCCTCCTCCATCCATCCAAGTGTCTACTTACAGTCTAAAGGTAAAGGGAGTAATTAACACAAGTCGGAAATGGAACAAGGGCCACGAATACATAGAAGCTACATGCATAAAGGAGCTTTCCTTAATTTAATGCGTATTCCCATAGTTGGAGGTTGGGGTTCTATGCGATGGGATGGGATGAAGTGTGCTGTTGCTGTTCTTGTGACACTAATTGAATTGAAATGACAGGAGTAAACTGTATATGTAAGTTCAAGTTTTTCCGTCTACTAAAATTTGACAGATTTTTGTGTATAATTTCAGCAGTGTTTACTCGTGAATTCTCACATGTGTTTTTATCATTTGTTTTTTCTTCTTTCATAGTTTCATAGCCGCATCATCTCGCACCTCTTCACTTCACAAACTCTGCACGAATATTATATTCAAAGGCAAATGAAAAAAAAAGGCAAAAAAAGGAGCATTTCATTACTCCGTTTAAGTTCATTAAGCTTATGTCTACTTGTAAATATCTCTCGCTATCTCTCTATCTCTTTAATTATTTGGCTGTTGAATGTAATATATGAGTCCGAGACGGGGCTCAAGTCCAAGTCCGACACACATATATGCACATTCACAGTATAATTCCCAACACACGTGACAAGTCTCTCATTTTTGAGAGACAAAAAAGACGAAGTTGAAGACGAAGATGAGGTGAAATAATAAATATACATGTACCATGATAGGATGATGAGATGTACTTACGACTTACGACGGCTGTCACTGTCGTCCAACTATTTAGCTCAAGCTTGCATCTCTCTCTCCATGTACTGACTAAAATAATTTTACAAATTAAACATATCTCTGCGCAGCAGGTTGACGACCTTCCCTCCCTTCAGTTACCTTTTTCTTTCATCTACAATAATTATTGCATATTGTATAACTACTGATTTCAAACTTGGGTCTACGACTGTTTCTACACAAATCCAAAATCCAAATCCAAACAAAAGAGTCATCGTGGTAAATTAGTAAATGACATTCATTTACATTTTTGTCTGAGCGCGGGGGAAATAAATCCCTGGTATTATAAATGTAAACCAGAAAAGCATGACTGCGGATCTACCGTTCTCTTCATTATCCCTTCGCCTTTCATAATAATTCTCGTTTTTAATTATATAACGTGTACAGTGAGTGTCGTACAAGAAAGGGACCCGAAGCCCCTACAGAACACTGAACACACTACTATAGAATGACTATCATTACAACCCAACGTTTTGGGACTGTCGACTGTATTCAGTCAATAAAGGAGACATGGAAAAAAATGTCATATGCTCAGAGTAATAAAATAATAAAGACAGACGATTTGTTATAGGAATTAAAGCTCATCTTTATATGTATATGAAAATTACTATTACAATGTAGGTACTACGCATGTAGAGAGACAAAAGGAGCTGAGCTGAATTCTATTTCATGAGTGAATCCAAATCCAAATCCAACAAAGTCGTATTCTATCTCATACTATTATGCTGATGTGATATGATATTGGGAGAGGGGCAGATTTAAATTAGAAGATGAGCCTTTTACACACTCCTTGTTCTAAATCCTCAATATCTTACGTCTCTTCACGCAAAGTCTCTCTTGTCCCACTAATTTCCCTTTGGTCTCGGTCTTTGGATTCATCCCAATTCCAAAACTACACAACATCAACATCAACTGACATCAG